>CAUYSK010053659.1:0-40506 GCA_963575035.1 Avahi laniger | reverse complement strand
CCTCCCGCTTCAGACTCCCGAGTAGCTGGGACTACAGATGTGCGCCACCATGCCTGGCTAATTTTTTCTATGTATATATTTTTAGTTGTCCAGCTAATTTCTTTCTATTTTTAGTAGAAACGAGGTCTGACTCTTGCTCAGGCTGGTCTCAAACTCCTGAGCTCAAGCGATCTTCCTGTCTCAGCCTCCCAGAGTGCTAGGATTACAGGCATGAGCCACCATGCCTGGCCTATTCTTTTATGTAGATCAAAGTTTCCATCGTCCATCGAACATCATCTTCCTTCATGAAAAGATCTTGATTTGTCATTTCTTATGGTATAGTTTTAAATTTTCTGAATTTTTTTTCCCTGCTGAATTTTCATAGTCTTGTGTCACCTGATGACATAGGGATACCTTCTGAGAACTGCATCGTTTGGCAGTTTCATCCTTGTGCAGACATCACAGAGTGTATTTACACACACCTGGGTGGTAGATCCGGCTACACGCCTAGGCTATGTGGTATCACCTATGCTCCTCGGCCACAACCCTGCATAGCCTGTTACTATACTGAATACCATAGGCAAATGTCACTCAGCAGTGCATGTTTATGTATCTAAACATATCTAAACGTAGAAAAGGTAATAATACGTAATACAGTAAAAATACGGTGTAAGAGATTAAAATGGTACATCTGTACAGGGCATTTACCCTGAGTGGAGCTTGCAGGACTGGAAGTTGCTCCGAATGTGTCAGTGAGTGGGGAGTGAGTGTGAAAGTCCAGGATGTTGCCATACACTGCCGTAGGCTTTGTATCAGCTGTACACTTAAGCTACGTGCAATTTATTAGAAAACTTTTTTCTTCAATAATAAGCTTTTTACTTTGTAAAATTTTTGTTTTTAAACTTTTTGACTCTAGTGATAACACTTAAAACACAAACATCATATAGCTATACAAAAATATTTTATTTATATCCTTATTCTATGGGCTTTTTTCTATTTCTAAAAATTTTTATTTTTATTTTTTTTTTACCTTTTAAATTTCTTGTTAAAAGCTAAGACACAAGCAAACACATTGGCCTAGGGCCTGCACAGGCTCAGGATCATCAGGACGTCACAAGGACGCCTGTGTGGTCCATCATTTTTTGAAACACTGTTGTGCAGTGCATGGCTGTATCTCATCTTTTTTTTTTTTTTTGAGACCGAGTCTCACTCTTTTGGTCTGGGCCAGAGTGAGTGCCGTGGCATCAGCCTAGCTCACAGCAACCTCAAACTCCTGGGCTCAAACGATCCTCCTGCCTCAGCCTCCCGAGTAGCTGGGACTACAGGCATGTGCCACCATGCCCGGCTAATTTTTTCTATATATTTTTAGTTGTCCAATTAATTTCTTTCTATTTTTAGTAGAGACGGAGTCTCACTCCTGCTCAGGCTGGTTTCGAACTCCTGAGCTCAAACAATCCGCCCGCCTGAGCCTCCCAGAGAGCTAGGATTACAGGTGTGAGCCACTGCACCCGGCCTGTATCTCATCTTTATTTTGGGGTACAGTTTTGTCAGATGTAGAATCTTAGGTATTTTTTGTGTGTTCAGCACTTTAAAGATATCATTATATTTTCTTCTGGTTTGTGTTGTTTCCCAGGAGATGACAGTTGTCATTGTTTTTCCCCAGATGTAATGTGACTTTTTCCCTCTGCCTTTAAGATTTTTCTCTTGACTGCTGGTTTTCAGCAATTTGGTTAAGATGAGCTTGGGGGTGGTTTTCTCCTGTTTTCCCAGGTGAGATTTTTGAGCTTCTTGGACCTGTAGGTTTATATTTCCTTCAAATTCCAAAAAAATTGAACATTATTTCTTCAATTTTTTTCTGTCTCAATCTCTTTTCACCTCTTCTTCTGGACCATTTATTGACTTCTCCTCCTAAGGGGTCCACATATTTTTGTTCATTCTCATGTCTAGTACTTGTGGTTGTACGCTAGAACATTTTTGGTGCTTTAAAGAGTTTTCCTCTGTCAGGCAGTTAATTTCCCTGATCCTTCCACGCCTTGCCTTTGACCCATGTGAGGGTGAGTCTGTCGTAGCCTTTCCTGTAGAGCTAGTGTGACCCTACTGCTGGCAGGGCCTCCTGGGCAGTCACCTGAGAGCGCCTGTGTGTAGGATGAGATCTCCTCACATGGCTGGTAGTAACACCACTGTCTTGAGGCCCTGTACAAGCTCAGTGGTGGCCAGCCCCGGCCACTATTCCGGCCTGGCCTCTGAGTTGCGCCCTGTACCTGCATCTGGGACCACAGTCTGGCACTGTCCACTGTCCCAACACGTGAATGCATGTACCCAGAGAGTCTGTCCAGTCTTAGTGCTGATGAAAGGAAGACGGGCCACAGTTCTGCCCTACACCCCCATGCCCTGTCCTTGGTCATGGCTCTAACCCACCACACCCACCCCCCATTCCTGGTTGTGGCTCTCCCCCCACGCACCCCCACCTTTGTCCCTGGCCATGGCTCTGCCCCCCTTACACCTACCCCCATCCCTGGTAATGGCTCTGGCCTTTACACCCACCCCTATCCCTGATCATAGCTCTGTCTCCAACACCCACCCCTGTCCCTAGTCAAGGCTCTGCACCCGACGCCTATCCCCATCCTCTGAGTTCACGATGATGTCTTTTTTGGTAACTCTTTTTCTCGTGGAAGGATTTGAGATGTTCTCTTTACCCTGTATGTTTAGAAAATCTCCTCTTCTGTTTCCTATTGTAGAACTGCTGTGAGAATCATGTTGGACTTATTAGATTGATATTCTATATTTTTTCCTTTTTTAATTTCTGTTTTTGTCTTTTTGTTCTGCATTGTGGGAACATTTCACTACTTCATTTCTCAACTCTTTTATAGAAAAGTTTCCCCTCCTTCTTCTTACCAAGGCTGCTCCCCCCACCCTGGATGGAGCCCCTCTCATGTTCGGGGGTTCTGCCTAACTTTGCCAGCAATTTGCCTGGTGTCTGGGGGTATGGCCCCTCTTCCCTGCCCTAGGCTCCTGCGCCCTGCTGACCTTCACACGGCAGAGTTCCTCAGAGGTACACCCATTGCTCCTTCTCTCTCATCTGGCGTTGTTTAAAAACGTATCCGTGTTGGCAAATATAGTCTTTTTTTTCTGGCTCGGGCCATTCTTCTCAATTCTAGTTGAGATAGCACAGGTGGGAGACTTGGTCTCTTGAATCCTGTTAGGTGAACAGCGGTCTCCAAGTCAGTCTGAGTAGCAGGAGGGAACCAGCCCACTCATTTAAAGTGAGACCGAAAATCACTGGTGCCCTTTGGCCACATAGTGTAGACTGGGAGCACCAGAGGCCCTCTCCCAAACTTGTGCAGCCCCCGACACCGAAGGTCTGAGCCAGAAGGTGTTATGTCACAGCACCGAACTGATGCATTGATCCTTCAAAGTCCCTATTTATGGGTACCTTTTGCATAACCTAGTGGACGCTCCAGCTCATCTGGATACTTCAGGGGTCCCTCTTTAGGGAGTGTCAGTTGGTGTTGCTCCTGTGCATATTTCATGTAGCTGAGCATGTGGTACTGGAAAGTACTCAGGGCTGAGTATTGGTACTGGAAAGTACTCGGGGCTTAGTATTTGGTATTGGGAAGTACTCGGGGCTGAGTCTTGGTAATGGGAAATACTCGGGGCTGAGTATGTGGTGCTGGGAAGTACTCGGGGCTGAGTATTGGTACTGGGAAGTACAAGTACTCGGGGCTGAGCATGTGGTACTGGGAAGTACTCGAGGCTGAGCATGCGGTACTGGGAAATACTCAGGGCAGAGGGGCCACGCACGAGGGGCCCTGTGCTCACAGTCCTGAACCTGCCCCTGTCTTCAGACCTGGTCTGACCTGTGATTGTAACTCTGCCTCTGTTTTGTAGTCTTCCTAATGATAAACTTAACTTAAATCACTTTATGAAACTTTATAAATTTTCGGAAATAGAAGAGACACTCAGAAAGATGCAAAGGCGGCATCTCTTCTGGTTTCCTCCTTCAGCCTCAGAGTTCACAGCGTTAGAGGACAGCTGTGAGCACACTCGAAGCCTCTGGTACTCCAGGGTGGTCCCCCATCGTCCCTGCAGGATGTGCCTGGTCTCATTCTTGCCCAGCAGACCTTCCAGGAATCCCGTGGAAACGCTGTGGGATTGTCCCTGTCCAGTGCCCTGACTCCTGGGCACAGCACCAGAAGACGGCTAGCTCTTCGAAATCCTGGTAACTACTCACAGGGCAGCTTTTCCCCCAAATACGTATACAGAAAGGAATGAGGAGTTCTTCTGTTTTCTGAGGATTAAGGCCACACGATTATAGTTCAAGCCGCAGTATAAAAATATTACAGAACCATAAGGACAAGTACATTTTCTGAAAGCCTGAAGGGTTGTCACCAAATTGGAAAGCCCCCGTGTGAGGAGGTCAAGGTCGATGTCCCTGCGCCCATCCTGTTTCTCCTGAGTCCTCTGCTTGAGCAGAATCCGCGTCTCCTTCAGGGTGGCCGTGTGAGAGGAGGCTGCACTTTGGGAGCTCAGGCGTCCTTGTGATCCAGGCGGAGTTTCTGTGGGATAGAGGCTGAAAGTGTGAGCAGTTCCACAATTCTGCTCCCAGAAAACACATAACTAATCATAGTCGTGTATCACAGATTTTACAAAGTAGATTAATGTGTCTGTCTTTGGAAATAGCGAAAGAACGGGCTTGATGATGTTGGTTTCTGTTTTTCATGTAAAATGCTGGAGCCTGAAGTAGAGAGTAAACCAGCAGGGACTTTGTTCTTTTTTTTTTTTGAGACAGAGTTTCACTCTTTTGCCCTGGCTAGAGTGAGCGCCGTGGCGTCAGCCTGGCTCACAGCAACCTCAAACTCCTGGGCTGAAGCGATCCTCCCGCCTCAGCCTCCCGAGTAGCTGGGACTACAGGCATGCGCCACCATGCCTGGCTAATTTTTTCTATATGTTTTTAGTTGTCCAGATAATTTCTTTCTATTTTTTTTAGTAGAGACGGGGTCTCACTCTTGCTCAGGCTGGTCTCAAACTCCTGAGCTCAAACAATGCGCCCGGCCGGGACTTTGGTCTTTTGAACTCAGAACCTACGAATCGAAAGTTCTAATGGTAAAATCAACTTTTTTTTTTTTAGGAATTTCCAGACTCAATTTTCTCTCTTTTTTTCTTGATATATAAAAAGATTATTTTGTTATAATGCAGGCAAACCAAATTATTGCAAACGTTTTTGACATGGTTTCAAAGTGCATGTCTGATTAAAACTTCAGTAATGATGTGGTTTCCAGAAAATGGGCTAAACCCTAGGATTTTCCAGTAAAGTGCGTTCATTTTTTAAGAAGTTCTCAGCTAGTGCTTTGCTTCTGTCTTTGGTTTTGAAAGGAACACCGGAGCTGTAACTACGCAGGAAGACGATCGGGACTAAACGTGAAGAATGCTGCCATCCAGATGGTTAAGTCTGGATAAGTAGGTTGTGCAGACCATGACACTGACTTTCTGCAGATGCTGGCGTTTCTAGGCACCACGTGCTTGCGTTTTGTCCTTGCCATGAGGGGAAACAGCTCCAAGCACACTCCGCTCACTCAGTCACAGAGGTCGGGCGAGGGCGCAGGGCATCTGCAGGAGCTACTTGTGGTTTCCTAGTGTCGATTTAGATGCCCCTTTACCTGTGAGAAGATACTGGTTTGCCTCAGAGAACACACTGCTTTTTAATACCCTTTACTGTTTTGTTACCCCACACGGTTCTTTACTGTCTCCTCTGGAATTTACTGCAGTTTCAGATGAAATTTCATTTAGACAATGAAAAATCAAATCAGCAGGTCTAATTTAAGTTTTATCCTCTGACCAATTAATTCTATATGTGAAATTAAGAGTTTTCATGTCCAGGGCTCTGTAGAGTAATTCGCTGTCGGTACTGAGTTCTGAGTGGCAGAGTTTACGTTCGCTGTGTGCACAATGTTCACTGTGGGACCATGTTGTGTGACCAGTGAACCATCAGGTGTCAGGCATCACTTTAAAAATTAACTTTAGTTCTATCATTAATGAAGAAATAACCTTGTAATTAATATGGGCATTAATTGTAGTTCATTTAAATTATAGAAAAAAGAGGAAATTTGGTGTTTGTCCTGATCAGCAGCTCTGTCTCGCTGATTCTTGTGCAGAATCATGGTCTTGTAGATCCTGTTGAACTGTTTGTTCTACACGGGCAGCTTTTCCTTCTGCTTTGTGACTGAGAAACTGACTGAACTGGGTGGCATTTCTCTTGGAATTTGTCCGAAAATTGACTTCCCTATATCTTAACAAGAAAGAAAATGACAGTGGAAAATCTACCTGGTGTTTTTAATAAAGGACGTCAGTGCTAAAGGTAGCATGAAGCTATTTACTTTCTCAGCGTAAGTTCTTTAGAATTAAACTCTTTGGGAAGCCAGCCCTAAAGCTGCCTTGTGAGGGGTTTTAGATGAAAGAGGATCACTTCTGCACTGAAAGTGTAAAGTAGATATTGTTACTATTTTAGTGACTTTCCAAGGAGGTAGTTGGCAACATTCTTATCCAGTGAGTTGCTAAAGCCTAATTAGCATAGCCATTGTTGTGAGAGGCTTCATTCCTGAGCAGCAGGTTAGGACACCATTCGCCCAGCCGACTGTGCTTTAATGTAATTAAAACCTAGTCAGCAGGCTTACATACAAAGTGGGTGTTTTTTATGTTTGTTTTTATTTTTTAACAACTATGTGAATACTTGGATTTTTTTTTTTTGGGGACATGTGTATATGTGAAATTTAGGCTGAGTTGAATGTGTTCATTGAACTCAGTTCATGAACATCTGGCTTGACCTTGCGGTGGAAACTGAGGTTGTTACTGTTAGAAGCTCACAGTTGGGGTGGGTGACTTACGGGTACACAGGGGTACGCAGGCATTTGTATACCCTAGCGGAGCACTGTGGGTGGGTATAGGACATCATGGGGGAGTATCTGTGCACTGAGGCTAAGGGAAAGTGGAAGTTAACCAAGTTGAAGATCAAAGGTGGGGGAGCTCTGGACCACAGGAGCATTGTGTCCAAGGGTGGAAGTGAGGGAGGGCGTGGTGACTGTGAAGACCCAGAGGAGTTCAGCAGAGCTGGAGCATGAGGTGTGAGCCCACTCAGCATCCCCTGGGAGCTGTATGGACATGCAGAGCCTCAGGCCCTGGCCCAGACCTGCTGTGTCAAAAACCAAGAAGGGCCCCTTGGATCCCTGCTGTTATGTGAGAGCTGCTGGGTGGAAGAGGCACCCACCAGGGCCACAAGGTCAGCTCTAGGCCCCTGGGCTGTACTTTTATTCTGGGGGCCTGAGGCGACTACAGAGGTATCTTAATTAGAGGGAAGCCTGCTCAAGTTTTCATTTCAAAAAGGCAAAAGCAGTCTGGGCAATATATCGAGGCCTCGTCTCTACCAACAATAACAATAATAATAATAAAAACAATTAGCCAAGCATGGTGGTGTGCACCTGAAGTCCCCGCTACTTGACAGGCTGAGACAGGAGAGTTGCTTGAGGCTGCAGTGAGCTCTGGTTGCACCACTGTACCCCAGCCTGGGAGGCAGGGCCAGACGCTGTCTCAAAAGCAGAAAAGCAGAGAACCTCCGTGTATGGTGGAGACTGAAGACTATCCAGGCGGGGCTGCGGGGCGGTGTGGGGGTGGGACGGGGAGTCCTCTGATAGGCTGATGACCCTATGGGTGTGCAGGGGAGGGACTGAGAGTAGCCCGGAGATGAAAGTGCCTTTGTTCTAGATCATTTCTACCAGCTTTCAAATATTCTAACATAATAATAGTTTTGATAGTTGCTTAAAACAGTGAGTTCAAGACCAGAAAGGACCCTCCTTTCTGGCAGGTTTCTGGAACAGTGGGAGGGGAGAGGGAAGGAGGAAGGGTGGCATGAGTCATTGAGGTGGTGGGCTCTGCGCCCATTTTGTTATTCAGTACCCAGATCATCCCGAGGTTTTTGCCAGCTCCGGTGCTTATGCTCTTGCTGTAATGAATGGTTTACCCTCAGCTTGCAGGGTGGATAGGAATCCAAGGTCCTGCGCAGTCACCTTGGATGTGGGAGCTCACTGTGCTCGTGCAGAGTTGGGCCTGCGGACACATCCTCTCGTGCCTCTATTGACCATGCTGTCTTTCTTCAGATGGCGTCAGCAGCTGCCCGGCGATCAAGGAGTGGTTTGTGTACCCTGGGAACCCACTGAAGCACCCGGACCTCGTGAGGCCCCTGCAGATGACTGTCCCAGGTACAGATAGCCTTGGTTTAGGTAAACTGCTTGCATCCTCGTTGCGTGATGTAAGCTTAAGAATGGGTCACTTGTGGAAGCATCTTTTTCCACACACTGATTTTCATTTAAACCCTTGGCCCAAGATGGGTGTGTCTCTCTCATGCGGTCCCAAGCTAAGGGAAGAGGCCACGTTATAGCAGATGCCCTGGACCCACCTGCTGCATTGCTCTGCTCCCTCCTCCTCCCGCCTGCCCGAGGTCACAGCGACAGGCAGAGGGAGGAGACATGGGGTGGCCGTGGTCAGAGTCCAGTCCCCGAAGTTGGACAGGTTCAGATTCTGCTTGTCTCAGCTCTCATCTTCTCCCCACTGCCGACAGTCCATCGGATGAGCTGTGGGACTGGGAATGGGCACAAAGGAGAGTTATCTTAACTGGAGAAAGTAAGTGATGTTGTCCTTAAAACACAGTGAGAGGGAAGGAAGAACAAAGCCCACCTAAAAATTAGCTGAAGTAAATCGAAAGAGAGCAGCAGCCTTTCTTCCTGCCAGTTCTTAGCATCTGGAGAAGGTCAGGAACGTCTAACTGTCGGGTGGTGCTCTGGACAGCCGAGGAGGAGGCTGAGTTCTGGGGCTTATTTTTAGTGGCCATGTGATTGTTTCAGAGAACACGTTTCTAAAATTTTGCTATTCCATGTTCATATACATTAAATTCTCTGGTGTCACTACGATTTTCCATCATATACGCCTGTAATTTACCAAATATGGATCTGAGCACTGCAAATGTTTTTTTTTAAATAAATGGAATTGTATTGAGAGAGGTTGAGAAAAGTGACTTTAGGGAATGTTCCCTTATTCTATCAATGACAGACTCAAACCTAGTGTTTATCATAAAAACAAGTTAAAATGCATTGACATTTGTTTTTATAGCAAGAAATGTTTTTAAAATGATAGCCAAAATAATTTTCCAGAAACATTGTTATATATGTAACTTTCATCTCATAGTATCCTTCCAGAAATAATATGGAAAAGGTTTATAAAACTTTCTTTATTGTTTGAATTAAAGAGGATATTTGGCTATGCATCATTATATCAAATGTCAACAATGCTAAAACCGCAGTTACTTTTGCACCACCCTAATAGAGAAATCACAGATATTTTTTGACAAAGTGGAAGTGAAGCAGAAGGATCGCAGACAAAATTGTAGAGATTACTTAAAAATTAAAAAGGGAAAGAATTAAAGTTGACCGGCCAAGGAGCAGAAAAAGAAATCTCATTACTGGTTGATATGGTCTGAATGTTTGTAGCCCCCAAAATTTATATATTGAAAACCTGTTCACCACTGTGATGGTGTGAGGAGAATGGGGCCTTTGAGAGGTGACCAGATGTCCTTAGTGCCCTTTTGAGAGAGACCCGGACAGCTGCCTTGCCCCTCTGCTTGTGAGAGCATGGCCAGGAGGTGCTGTCTTGGAACCAGGAGGGGGTCTTCAGCAGATACCACCCAGCCTCCAGAACCGTGAGAAATAGATTTCTGTGGTTATAAGCTACCCCGATTATGACATTTCATTAGAGCAGCAGAAATGAACCAAGACACTGGTCTGTTTTGTTCAGGGACCTCATTTATGTGCACATGTTCCTGTTCCCCACCTTTACGTGGGTGCATGCATGTGCACGTGTGTAGAATGTATAGGCACCACATTTCCTTCATTCCATAGCATATCACGAAGGTCCTGGAGGTGTGTGCGCGCTCCTTCCCAGCATCCTTCCCTGCTCTGGTGCTTCCTGCACGCCTTCCTGACCTCCATTCCTTGGGAGCGGGTCTTGGGCCAGACCACAGGCAGACACTGGAAGGAGCCTCTCCTGTCTCCAGCCTGGAGATTCTTCTTCAGACAAAGTACAATGACTTTTTTTTTCTCTTCTCATGTCATTTTTTATTCTTCAAGAGCATATTCTTATTTTAGAAACCCAGGAAAGCTAATTGCACACATCTAATTGGTAATTTGTCTATCTTGAATGAATTTTTAAAGTATTGAGCAATCAGTAAGTGAGCTTAGTATTTCTTGGCTATATATGTTTGACTTACGAGAAGCTTGCAGAACATTTTAGATGACTATTTCACAAATTGAGATGTGGGAAGTCATGCATTTCATGAACAAAAGGAGCTATATTTGATTCATTTGATCAATTTCTATTAAATGATTGTAGTCAAGTCTTATTTCTCCGTACACCGTTGAAGGTTTTCATTTTGACACTTGATGCACGCAGGTCAAGAAAGTCTTGACAAATCTCAGAGGTTTCTGTAAATGGTAGAAGGGTGCGTGTGCGCATGTGCACTGAGTGAGATGCTTCTGATGCGGCCACTGGTGCCTGGAACTGATACCGTGACCATCAGGGAGCAAGATAAATGGGTAAAAATCTCAGGAGTGGTTTTTCTCCCATTGGTAAAAATAGTGTGGAACTTTGTCAGATGTGTTACAAATCCACATTAGAGTCACGAGACAAGGGTTAAATTTTTGTGTTGAATACTTTTTAAAAATAGCCACATTCACTGTTTCTTGGGGCGTTAGATAGAAGTAGTGACGGCATTTTATAAACATGAAATTAGACAACTTATCCGTGTAAGTATGGAAGTTAATATCCTGAGCTGTTAATGTATTCTACTTTGTATCTGATGAGTTTTCTTGCTTATTATAAAGAAGTTATTGAAATTTATTCATCCAAAGATTCACTTTGTATGTGAGTAGTTTTTAATTTTTATTTTTTTGTCCAGGAATGCTACACCAACAAAAAGTACTATATAAATATTCTTATAAATTGAGCTCGTGAATTAAAACTTTCACAAATGAACTTCAGATATAAAGTATATGCTAGTTAATTCTAGGATTTTCACCTCTCACATCCCGAGTGTGGACACAAGCCAGACAATTGTATGGTTTTTTTCACCTTAGGTATATGCAAGGAAGATAACCTGAAGATAATGCAAAAACCTAGCTGTTAAAATACTTATTTCCATATAAAAAGCACGTACGGCTTAACATCTAGCATGTCTTTATTTATGCACTTGCGTTTATGGCTGTGAAAGCACAAAACAGGGCAGTTGCTTTGTTGCTGAGGCCCGTCTACAACCCTACCCCGGGGTGGAGTCCTCCCAGACTGTCTCTTGAGACAGTCTTCAAAGTTGTCAGTTGCAGAAATGACCTCCTTCACCCACCCTCTGCCTGGCCTTCTGTGGCTCAGCCCTCCTGAACAGCCCCCAGGCTGCCCTGTCCATCCACTCACACAAATCTTACCAACTTTTATAGTTAGGGTTTTGAAGCTGACACATTTAGATGTGATTCAGGTGGGTGACCCAGTAACCCCAGATTGCTTGTTTAGGTCTCTAGGTTGTTGTTGGAAACAGCTGCCCATGGAACTTTGGGTGAAGTGTAAGGGCCACCTTTGATCTTTGTTGGCGGTCTCATCTTTTCCTGTGTTGACCAAAAAAGTGACAGAATCTATAAATTTAGAAAGGAGGCTCTATTCCTAAAAGAGGGTACCACAACTTACAGTCTGGAAGCAGAAACTCCAGCCAAAACCAAGAAAGCAAACACTTCACGGGAACAGTAAAGGGAAAAGGAATTTATGCTGAACGGGTGGCCGAATGTACATACTTAGCAAGCTGTAGGAGCAGTCGTGAGTATTCACAACAGGAAAAATGAGAATGCTCAGCTGAGCTTAATGACCCTGCATGGGACCCATGTTCAGAAAGTGATGGCCTTAGCATGATCCGAGGGTGGCGTTTTCAGCTCTCTCACATCAAAAGGTGCAGCGAAGGACATGAAACCTTCACCAAGCGCAGCCTCCGTGGACTGCTCAGAACCACTCCGTGGTCAGTGGCCTCTTACCAGGAAGGAGACTGGTCAGTTGTGTTGAAACCACAAAAGGGAGTTGCAGTCGCCAGGTTGGTTGCAGGCGGGTGGAGCAAGTCTTTCCAGAGGGCTGGTTCTGTTAGTACTGGAGAGAGGGGTGGGGAGTAGGGAGGAGCCAGGGGCCTAACGAGGCGTGTCCGACTTCCCATCCTGTCTCAGCTGAGAACTCAGTGTTGAAGTTTCTCTGGGGACCCTTTGTCTGAGAGGGAGTCCGTTCAGTCAGTTGGGGCTTAACATTTTATTTTTACTTCTCGGTATCCAAACATACCTAAACATAGAAGTATAGTAAAAATGTGGTATCATCATCTTGTCATTAACCACATGTCATTATGTAGCACATGACTGTACTTGATTCTACTAAATATATTTTGTGAATCTTTATTTTTTTGTATTGAACTTTTATGTGTGAGCAGTGAAACACCAAGGTAAACCTTTCCCTGTCCATCTCTGTGTGCTCTGAGCTGTGTTCATAAATATTTTGTATACATTAAAAAGTAGGCCTCATGTTTGTTTCCTGGGGTAAAAAAAAAAAATAGAACTAGAAGCTATATTTCAAAATATGGTTATATCTGGGTGGTGGGATTGTAGATTATTTTCTTAATTATCCCTTTCTATTTTTAAAAAATGTTTGTAATCTCTGGCTTTTATAGGCAGGAAAACAATGTTTTCCAAAAACTTCACTGTATTTTAAATAACTGTGATAATGGAAGATCTGTTATTTACCTTAGATCAGAAGTTGGCAGACTTTCTTTGTAGCATAGCATAGTTAAATATTTGAGGCTTTTCAGGCCACGTGGTCTGTTACTTAACCCTGCCACTGAACGCAGGAGGAGCCGTGATCAACATGTAAATGAAAGAGCGTGGCAGTTTTCCAATAAAACTTCGTTGATGGACACTGAAATTGGAATTTCATATGATGTTCTTATATCATGAAATATTATTTTTCTTTGGATTTTTTTCAACTATTTAAAAATGTGAAAACCATTCTTGGTTCACAGGCTGTATAAAAACAAGCAGTGGGTCAGGTTTGGCCCCCAGGCTGCAGGCCCTTGCCTTTGTGTTTCTAAGAAGTAATTGCTGACACATTTGAATTTCTTAACATCTTGATGTAAAGTACCAGTGCCATAGATTTTTTTTTTTTTTTACTTTTTTTGCTTTCTTTTTTTGTTTATTTTTTAAAGAGTATTTTCTTTCTCTCAAGAGAAAAATAATTTTCTTTCTCTAAAATAAATAATGAAAAAGCTTTTTAGGTGGAGGAAACTCTTCAGTCATTTCAGAAATGCAAGTGCCTGTTGAGTTGTTTCACTTTTGATGGTGGGAAGTATACCACTGAGAACAGTAAGGGATGTTGTGGAAAAATAAGAAAGAAAAGAATTTCCTTTTTTGAGTCATTTGATTCTGATATCTTTTGATCAGAGTGTTTGTTTCCTTCGTTAAACATGTGGGACATTTCAGTCTCGTCCAGCTCTGTGCTTTGGGATATGTTTCACAGCTACGTTGGCCTAACAGAAAGTCACCACTGCTGACCGTAACAGCAGGTGTGTTACCAATCACGGATTAATGTGTCTGACCTTAGAGGGGCACCATTCTGCATGTCAGAAAGTGGGAGTGGAATTGCCCCCAGTCTGCAGTTCTGTGTCTTCATCCAGACTCATCCATGGTGGTTGTGATTTAAGGATTAGGTTGGTGCAAGAGTAGTTGCAGTTTTGGCATTGTTGACATCTGCCCTTTGATACTGGAATATGTCTTAAATAAACGTGGTTATGTTATACATCATTTTAATGCACATTTCTTGGTTTATGTTTTTTTGCTAATGACTTAGTACTTGCTGTTTATTTTATATGTATTTTAGACTATGGAAATGATGTTAGACAAAAAGGAAATTTGAGCGATTTTCTTGTTTGAGTTCAAAATGGGTGGGAAAGCAGCAGAGACAACTCGCAACTTCCACAGCGCGTTTGGCCCAGGAGCTGCTAACGAACGTACAGTGCAGTGGGGGTTCAAGAAGTTTTGCAATGGAAACTAGAGCCTTGAAGATGAGGAGCGCAGTGGTGGCCATCGGAAGTTGACAACGACCAATTGAGAGCAGTCATTGAAGCTGATCCTCTTGCAACCACATAAGAAGTTGCCAAAGAACCCAACACCAACCATTCTACAATCAGATTGTTCAGTATTTGAAGCAAATTGGAAAAGTGAAAAATCTCGATAAGTGGGTGCCTCATGAGCTGACTGAAAATCAAAACAATTGTTTTGAAGTGTTGTCCTCTCTTACTGTACCCAACAATGAACCATTTCTCAATCGGATTGTGATGTGTGATAAAAAGTGGATTGTCTACGACAGCTGGTGACGACCAGCTCAGTGGTTGGACCGAGAAGAAGCTCCAAAGCACTTCTCAAAGCCAAACTTGCGCAAGGAAAAGGTCGTGGTCACTGTTTGGTGGTCTGACGCCGATCTGATCCACTGCAGCTTTGTGAATCCTGGCAAAACCATTACAACCGAGAAGTGTGCTCAGCAAATCCATGAGATGCACTGAAAACTGCACCGCCTGCAGCCAGCATTGGTCAATAGAAAGGGCCCTATTTTTCTCTAGACAACGCCTGACTGCACATTGCACAACCAACACTTCAAAAGTTGAACTGTGAAGTTGAACTATGAACTATGAAGAATTGAGCTATGAAGTTTTGCCTCGTTCACCATATTCACCTGACCTCTCACCAACCGACTACCACGTCTTCAGGCATCTCGATAACTTTTTGCAGGGAAAACACTTCTACAACCAGCAGGATGCAGAAAATGCTTTCCAAGAGTTCATCAAATCCCAAAGCACAGATTTTTACGCTACAGGAATAAACAAACTTATTTCTCGTTGGCAAAATGTGTTGATTGTAATGGTTCCTGTTTTGATTAATAAGGATGTGTTCGAGCCTGGTTATAATGATTTAAAATTCATGGTCCAACACTGCAATTACTTTTGCACCAACCTAATAAATAAGAGATTTTTTCTTCTGATTTTAAGAATTTAAGTGTATATATACATATATATAAAGTATAGAAATGAAACACTAAATATTACATTTTAGGAATGTCTGTTTAATAGTTTGGGGGAAGTGCATTATAAAGTGTGGGGTCCACAGATGACCTGCATCCAAGTCTTCCTTGTTGTTAAAATGTAGATTTCCAGGCACCCATACCTATCAAATCAGAACTTCTGCGTATAGATCCCAGGAAAATGCATTTTTTACAATCTCTGCAGCTGATTTTTCTGCACGTGAAAGTTTGAAAACCATTAGTGTAGGAGTGTAAGAGAGCAAACTAAAGGGGCAGGTCAACAGTGCATGCGTGTCATGGCCGTGGCACTTCTGCGTTACAACCCGGGTTGGCACTTCCAAGTGTGTTCTGAACAGGACCTTAGCAACAGCGAGTGCAGCCTGAGTGGGAACAAAAGCCCCTGGTTTCCCTCAAAACTTAGCCATTAGAAAAAGGAGGAAGGTTTTCAATTTTTTTTTTAAATTGGGAAACTCTGATCATATTTACTTTACAGCTCCTTCAAGCTTTGAAGTCTAAAGTATATCAGGAAGGGGAGAGATTTGTTTCCTTTTGTTTCTAGAAGAAACATATTATAACTTGCTGCTGCAAAGAATGATGCTACATGGACTTTTTTTTTTTTTTTTAACTAGGGGGAACGCCTAGTTTGAAAATGTTGTGGCTGAACCAGGAGCCAGAAGTGCAGGCCCGGCGCTTGGACACACTCCTGGCCTGTTTCAACCTGTCCTCCTCCAGAGAAGAGCTGCAGGCTGTGGAGAGCCCATTTGCAGCTCTGTGCTGCCTCCTCATCTACCTGTTTGTCCAGGTAACTCGAGTGCTGAGAGGCAACACTGTGGGGTATGGCCTTGGGCTGGTTCTGGATCATCCTACTCCAGTGTCTGTTCCATAGAATGCTGTTAGTCCATTGAGATGCTCTAAATATAAAAAGAAGATTCCGTGGTGAAATGCTGTTGAGAAACCCTGTCTGCTCTGTCAGACTTACGATTGTGGTGCACTTGAGTAGTAGAGGCTTAGGAAATCCTACAGGCGAAAACCTGCTTCAGCTTTGATTAAACTTCCTGAAGCTAATGAGGTCCCATGGTCCAGCCCCATCCTGTGTGGTGGGTAGGGTGGTGGTTCTGTTGCTGGGTGTGCTGCGATGCTGGGAGGGACCTGCCGGAGGCCTGGCCTCCCCTTAGTTGCTCTGCCCCTCTGGGCAGATTGTTCCAGCTTCCTGAGTTGTGTTCATCCAGCAGGGGCTCATTGAGCCCTTGGCCTCATCTCCTACCTGAAAACGAGAAGATGATAATAACAGCCTTCTGGGGTTATTGCACAGCCACATTCTGGAAAACACGGAGGTTGTTTTTGCAGAAGGGCCCAGTAAAATGTCTGCTGGTTGTTGTCATCATCATCATCTGTGTCCTCCCAGCATGCTGGACTAGCACACCTCAGAGACTACTGCTGCGCGTCAGAAATCAGGGCACCCGAGCCTTCATCTTAGTGTCACTCAACAGGTCAGGCTGTTTCTTTTTCATTAGTTTTACAGTTAGTTTATATATGAAAATCAGTCCAATTAAAAGATTCCCCTTTTTAATAGTTTTGTTCCTTTGCGATAATGTTTGGACACCTTAGTAGCCCTTTGTCTCCCAGCCCCTTTCTCCAGATACCTCCTCCCATCCTCCCTCCCCCGCTCTGTGATTTAGGGTTATTTTCGTCTCACTGTTGACAGGGCGTCTGCTTCTGCCCATGGAGACTTTCTCATAAACTCTCTGACCCCCCTTAGATTGTCCTGTCAGCTCCCCATCCCCCTCTGTGCTGGGTCTGCTTCAGCATAACCACTAACATCACTGCCTGGAATAGGAAGTTCTGTGAGTCTGATCTTCACACCTGAACTACTCTGCGCATCATTGATCGTCTTTAGGAACTTTGCTCTTATGGTAGAGTGACACCCCAGGGAACCCTGCTCTGATTTCTCCTTTCTGAATGTCCTCTTGGCTTTGCACATTCTCTAGTTTGCTCTCCATTTTGCATTCTGTAAAAATGTGGTTAAATGGCTCTTAGAGATTGTATTGCTTCATTATTGGTTTCACATAACACCAGTATAAACTAGTTTTTGCATTACTATTTTGAGTAGAATACTTCTTTGTACAAGACTTAGTAAAGTATAAATTAATATCGGATGACAGGAATCATTTAATATTTGAATGCACAAACATATTTCTTTTGATATTACTTACTAAATATGTGTGCATGTGTTGTCAGTTAATATTTTCTGTCCATTGTTTAGCAATCTCCAGGTGTCTCTGGTTGAAGCTGAGCCATGGTGGGAAGTGGTGGGTAGCCAATAACTGAGTTTTCTCACCCACAAAAATAAGTGTGCTTTGTTCTCGCTGCTGTGTGTGCACAGCCACGGGATGCCGTGGGGTCAGCGTGCCCGGGACCCGCGTGCAGAAGTGCTTTTCCAGCAGTGTCAACTGCAGTTCAGCAAAGCTCTGCTCCCTGTCAGCTGTGCGTTGCCTGTCCTCGTAAAAATCCACTTCAGGCAGAAAAAGTTCAAAGTCCTAGAATAGTAGCTTTACATCCCTATTTCTATACACCTGAAGCAAGACAAACCTCAGTAGGAAAATTTCCACTTTACCTTTTCTCCGTTAATAGTGCCTTTTAAATCTCTTCAGTGTAAGTTAGCATGAGTAGACTCAGTGACGTTGCTTTAAAGGAGATGTTAGAATTGGAACTTTTTAAAATGAGAAAACAGCAAATTGACAAATCAGTGGTAACCATTAAATTAAGAAGGTACTGTATTATCATTCACAGGGATAATTACTGTCAATGAGGCTAAAAAGATAAATTTATAAAAACGTTGTAATTTTATATAGTTAAGCCTAACTTAGATGTTTTGAACTGCAATATGGGATAAAAAAAATTGATGCTGTTCAGCATCCACGAACCACAGAGAAACTATTAATAAATATAGTTGCCCCTCGGTGAATGTACTGAAATATGTGCATACTCAAGTCCTGCAGTTGGCCCCACAGAATCCGTGTGTTTGAAAGTCAGTCCTCACTGTACAGAAGGTTTTGCATCCCCGTGAATACTGCATTTCCCATCCTACTTTGGTTGAAAAAAGTCTGCATATAAATGGATCCGCCCCGTTCAAACCCGTGTTGTTCAGGGGTCACCGTGTATTCTCATTCGGCCCGACCTCTGTGTTTACAACAACACAAGATTTTATTAAAGATTTTTCTGAGAAAATCCTCTGGAAGCGTAAGTTTACATCATAGAAAAGGTATCTATTTTATATCATCTATAGTAGAACAAATACTTTATAATAATGTGCACCTTATAATGTATACTATTAAATGATATCTGTTATGTGAAATTCTAAAAAGTTAGATATTACTAAGTGTCTTAGGCGACCTCTGATATGTTTTAGTTGTGCCAATTACAAAAATGGTGGTAAAGTGTGAAATTGTTTAACTGTACAAACATGACGTATAAAATAGTTACTCTTTTCTTATAGGTTGGTATTCTAAGACCACCATTCTTCCACAGTTGCTAAGGCAGGACATAGAATTACATACCAGCAACCTTAGTCTGCACAGTGAGGGAGCGTGTGGATTTCAGAAAACACATGCTGTGCTTGGTCTTCTAAGATTCGGATCTGTTTTCTTGGTCAGGGGTATTATGCATTTGCAGATTTTTCCCCCCAAAATAATTAGGATCATATAAAGTCATTTACACAAAGGGTGACGCCCACTTAGGAATAAAAGTGGAGTAGCATATGACAGGGTCAGTAGGACAGTCAGCAGGTCTCAGCAGTCGTCTCCAGGCAGGGCGCGTGTCCAGGGGGTGAGCAGGAATCCCTGTGAATGGTCTTTGCGATGTATGATGGGGTCACTGTTACTGGAAGTGGACACATTAGCCATTTTTATTGTCCTGAAAGAGTCAGCGAAATTGTGACCAGTGAGATTGTTGTTTTCCTGTTTCCTTTCCCCGAGCCTTTCCTCGCCACGGGACGTGCTGTATGGGAACAGGCTCCCACGGTCCTGTGACGGTGGAGGGATTGGAGGGAATTAGTGGGTGCCTTGCTGCTGTTACCTGGCAGGGGCAGGATTAGCTGCTGAGCGAGCAAGTCTCGGCCTCATGGCAGAGTGAGGCAGAGGTGGCAGTGGATGCCATCTGCTGTCAGGTGTCCAGTCACTCTTGAGGTCCCTCGTCGTGTCCACAGTTGCCTTGAGACCCAGCCATTCTCAGTCTCCCTCTTTCTTTTCTCTGGTTTCTCACACGCTCTTGTTAGATCTGTGGGTCCCACAGTGGGCAGGGGCTTCTCTGTGAGTTTCGGTGTACTTTAATCTGGGATCCGAGGACACAGGTTTCACCTGGGGGGAGGGAGACAGGTGTTGACTCCCCACCCCCCAGCCTGGCTGCAGGTGCTCCCTGTCCAGACACCCCTGAGCTGTCCACTCTGCATTTGCTGCCAAAAGTGATGGCCTGTGTTCCTCTCAAACTTGGACTTGGGTGGCACCTCCTGATCCTTCCCAGGTATTCCAGAGATTTCTGCCTTGGTGGAGAGTAACTTCACTAGAAGTCAGATTCCCCGGTTCAGCTTGGCCTGTGAGTTGTGTGCACAGCCAAGGATGCCGTGGAGAGAGCATCACAGCCAGGGGCCGAGGACAGGGAGGGAAGAGCCTGTGCTTTTCTCACCACCTGTTCCCTGCTGCCCCGTGTGTGTGTGCACATGTGTGCATATGTGTACTTGTGTGTACAACTGTGTGTGCACTTGTGTGCCTGTTCATGTCTGTGTGCTCATGTGCCTGTGTGCCTTTGTATGCACATGTGCGCCAGTGTGTGCCTTTATGTGTGCCTGTATGTGCAAATGTATGCATCTGTGTGCCTGTGTATGCACATGCCTGTATATGCACACATGTGCCTCTATATGTGCCTGTGTGTGCAGGTGTGTGCCTATGTGTGTGCCTTTGTATGCCTGTGTGCACACGTATGTACCTGTGTGTCTCTGTGCATGTGCCTGTCTCTATGTGTACCTGTGTATACACATGTGCACAAGTGTGTGCCTGTGTATGCACCTTCGTGGACGTGAGTACCTGTGTAAACACATGTGCACCAGTGTGTGACCTCTGTGTGCCTATGTATGCACATGTGTGCCAGTGTGTGTACCTCTGCATGCCTGTGTCCACATGTGTACCTGTGTGTGTGACATGCGTCATGTTTATCAGCTGGGATCGGTTTGTGAGAAGTGTAGGATGTCCTGCTGTCACCTAACGCTGGCCTTCCTCTGTCCCTTGCAGGTAGACACCCTTTGCCTGGAGGATTTGCATGCGTTCATTGCCCAGGCCCTGTGCCTCCAAGGAAAATCAACCGCGCAGCTGATAAACTTACAGGTACAGAGATGACCAGTCAGTTGTCACAGCCCTGAAGACAAGGGGCAGTGACCAGAGGGTCAGCGTGCCTTCCCACCTCCTCTTTCCATCACAGTTGACAGAGAAGATGGGACGGCATTTTAGCTGTGGTCTTTTCACGAGGCGGCAGCTGTCATGTCTCTTAGGCGGCTCGAGGGTGAGCACCAGGGTCAGACGCTGACAAGTGCTGCCTTGGCTCCAGGTGGAGAAGCCCACAGTTCACAATGCTGTCTCCCTCCATGGTCTCGTAATTTGGGGAAAGTTGTTTATTTGATCCTGTATAACAGGGGTCCCCAGCCTATGGTGAGTTGTGTAATTATTTCATTATATATTACAATGTAATAATAATAGAAACAAAGTGCACAATGAATGTAATGCGCTTGAATCATCCTGAAACCACCCCTACCCACCCCTGGTCTGTGGAAAGATTGTCTTCCATGAAAACAGTCCCTGGAGCCAAAAAGGTTGGGGACCACTACTTTATAAGCCTTGCTAAGTTCTGGGGTCAGCGGTTTTGGCCAGTCTGCATACTGCCCGCCTGGTCTGTCCCCAGGCCTCGCCTCCCAGCCTACCCTGGGGACCCTCGAGGGCCCTGCGCGCCTTCCCACACCCTCTCCTGGTGCTGCGTCTGCAGCCAGGGGTCAGTGAAGGAGGGTTATGTAGAGGGGAAGGTGCACCCCAGCCAGGAGACCCGCATCCTCCATTGTTTTTATTCAGGCACTGCCATCCAGGAGTGTTTGTTCCTTTAATCTCACCAGATGACTCCCTCCCAGCTAAGCTCTGTGACTCTGGTCTGGGGGCTGCAGCCTTTGAGATCTGGAGTTGGATGTTTCCTGTTGGAAAATCCCGAGGTCAGGTCTGCTGTGGATGGAATCTTAAGGCTTTGCTTTACAAATGCTGTTCGATAATGATAATTTTTTTAGCTTTATCCATAGCTTCTATGTAATTCGTTATTTGTCTTCCTAGTGAAGAAAAACTAATAAATTTCATTTGGAAGTAGCCTTTTACTCTAACCTCTTAACTCTCGCATCGTAGGTTTAATTCATAACTAATTCTCACAGCAGTCCAAGTAAATGAACAATGCCAGATCTTTTTTTTCTATTAGAAATTTCATCACATCATTGTTAAAAAGCTATTTTTAAAAGTGATCTTTTTTTTTTTTTTTTTTTTACCTCCATTAAGCAAAACAGAATCTCAAAAAGTTGATTTTGAGTTATCAGTAGGTCAGTATTAACTCCTCATTCTGAACTGGCACCCCGCTGCCAACTGTCCTTCTGGGCCCTGGTAGGACCCACCATCAGCTGTGGCTCCCTAGCATAGCTGGGCAGCTTCCGTTACAGCTGAGGACCCCCGCCTGCTCTCCTGTTCCCTGTCAGTAGAATTCAACCAGCAGACAGGTGGAAGGGGTCTTTGAGCTCCTGTCCTGAGGCAGTGTGGACAGCAAACAGTGGGGTTTGGGAGTTAGGGTCTGCCCTGACCTGCTGGGTAATCTTGAACAGCTTATTAAGAATATACAGCAAGTAGCTGAACTTCTCTGAGCCTCAGGTTCCACTAAGCTGTAAAATTCGCCATGTGGTTTTTCTTTTGTGTTCTGCACGTGACCCCCACTCCACGCCCTGTGACTCGCCATGCTTGCCTCCTCGTTACTGGCAGAGCTGAAGCAGAGCTCCTGCCACTCTGCCATCTCCCGAGAGGTAAGAGCAGGGAAAAGGACACCGTAGAAGCCCTCTCTCACATGCACACCACCATGCAGAGGCTGCTTCTCCCTGGCCATCTGCTCGCCAACTGAGTACACAGCCATCAGAGATTTTTCCAGACCTCTAGTTTTTCCCATTAAGAATGGGGCTTGTGCCAGCTGTCACTGATCATGGGTTCCTTCTGAGAGCCAACTGGGCAGCTGTGCTGTCAGTGAAGCCTAAGGTCATGTGGGAAGGTGCTTCAGCAAGGGCAGAGTTTTCGTAACAAGCCACGGACAGCCCAGGACTGTCTTCATATTCTAGGCAGGGACGGCTCATGGTTTCACAGTGCTTCTGGGCTCCTGTCTCAGTCCGTTTTGTGTTGCTATAAAGGAATACTCAAGGCTGGGTAATTTATAAAGAAAAGAGGTTTATTCGGCTCATGATTCTGCAGGCTGTATGAGAAGCGTGGTACCAGCATCTGCTTCTGGTGCGGGCCTCGGGGAGCTTCCAATCAAGGCAGACCGGGAAGGGGGCAGGCGTGTCAACGATGAGAGCAGGAGAAAGAGAGGGAGGAACGGGTACTGGGCTCCTTTAAATAGCCAGCTGTCTGTCAGGGAACTAGCAGAGCAAGAACTCAGTCATGACCTTGGGAAGGGACCCAGACACCTCCCACCTTCTGTATTGGAGGCCTAATTTCAGTATGAGATTGGAGGGGACAGGAACACAAACTTCAGCTCTGTTTTGTGAAAGGGGATGGGGTAGGGGAGGGAGTCTGGTCAGGGTGCAGCCTCCCTGCAGCTCTGATTCTGCTCTGTGCTGAGGTGCAGGTAGTTCACTGTGGCCCGTCTTGAAAGGAAGCTGGTAGAGCCACTTGGGTGCATCCGCTCCCCGTCCCCTGCTGGGAGCATGGCCGCTGTCGCGGGTCACCATTACTTGTAGGAAATTTTAAGAACTAACTTTGCTGAACATTATTTTTGTTAGTCTTGTAGCTCAAATATAGTTTTAAAACTTTATATATTTACATATTAATAAAAACTCAGGAGATTGGATTATATGTGTAAAGGTATATATTACATGTTTATATATGCACGTTGATTTACATACATAGAAACCTGCTATATTGAAATCAAGGAATATAAGAACCCTCAATCTGCAATAATTATATAAAGCCAAGAAAAAAGAAGGAAAGCAGTATTCCAGTTTAAGAAAACCAAAACATGGCTTTCTTTCACAGCCAGTGGAGGGCCTTGGTGCGGCGGCGGTGAGGACAGGCCTGTGGGGGCACGGGCCCTGCTCCAGCCGCCGCGTGTCCTTTCGGAGTGCAGGTCGTGTGTCGGCCAGTCTTCTTGCTTGCGTCTGTAACTGTCAGTGTGAGCTTCTGTCTTGGAGTTCTAGAGCATGTAGCTGTTCATTGTGCTGTAAATAGGACCTGAGATTCTTAATACGTATTTGGAAAACCCACGTGAAACTGTCCATGTAGGTGTAGATGTGTGTGGGATTTAAGTTAGAGTCTATTTATAGTAAGAAAGTAAAGTAAACCAGGCAGCAGACTGAATTGTATAACCAAGGAGTAACCTGTGAAGTCTCCCTCTTTAAACAGCTGTGAGGAGAGGGTGAAGTCACGTGTTCGGACCCTTCCAGAAGTTTGCCCTGGCGGAGAAGTAACCACGACTTTGGCACCCTCACTGGTCTCTGTGGACGCTCAGGGTCACGGGTCACTCCCTACTGCCAGCTGTTCCACAGCTCGTGCCCATGGGGTGGGGTGCAGGAGCCCGGCCGGAGTGAGAGTTCTGTCTGCGCTCGGCGGCTGCTCGCTCCAGCACACCACGCAGTCTACCAAAGTGAAGAGGCAGCAGTCTCAATCAGCGGAGGTTTATTAAGCCAAGATTTTGAGGACACGCCCCGGAAAAACAGGAACAGAGAAGCTGCGGCTATTTTTCCAAAGGGAAAGTTGGTACCTTCAGCAATTTAGAGGCCTGGATTGGGGAGGGGGATGACCAGGTAGTAGTTACCTTCTCCTGAGACCAAAGAAATGTACATTTTACGTGAAATAAGAGAGTGAAGGAAACATCAGGGCAGGTGGAAGAATGTCTGATTCTGCCTCGTCTCCAGTCCTGTCACCTGGAGATAAAATTGTAGTTTATTATTAGTGTGGAATTGAACAGACTTTAGTTCTAGGTGCTGGACTCAGGTACAGTGTGGGTGCCTTTGCTCATGGGAGGTCAGCAGGGACTTCCCTTAATCAGTGATCTGTGGGGCTGGCCTTCACAGGGGCCTGAGGCTTCTACCTTCTCTTTTGCATGAGGAGTTGGGGTGTGGCCCTGAGACTTTGATTTTTTTACACCTCCCCCCTGTTCTTCAAAATCTTTGGAGAAAGCTTCCTAGAAGATACAAGTTCATGATTGCATTTTTTTTTTTAAATCAAATCCCACATGACTGGGAAGGTTCATTTTTAGGAGATCATGTCCCTCAGAAGAGAAAAAATTAAGCCAAGAAGGACCAATGTCGAAAAATTATAGGTAAATAAAACTTAAAAACTAGTTCACTATATTCTTTTGAAACATAATTTTCTCTCTCTAGTTTCTCATTTTTATAGAGACAAACATACATAGTAAGATCATTTGCAAAATAAATTTTAGTCTCACTGTCTGATTATTTGCATAAAGTGCAGTAAGAATAATCATTCACCATGTAGGCTTTTCTTTTTTAATTGGCTTTGGTGGAAACTTTTTTTAAGAAAAAAAAAGGAATTTCAGGTTGCTTAAAGGTCTTTTGAACCAAGCCAAGATTTAACTGCTTGTAGATACCTGTGTGAATTGGGTAAAGTCCTCTTTTTTTGAGATCCCAAAGTAACTTGAGGTTCTTGGACCTGTCAGAAAGTGACATTCCTTACTTACCACAGATCAGGAAATGTTACAGATGAGGCATCAGCTTGGAATTTTTTTTCATGAAGGGCTTTTTATTGGCCTTACAAAGTCAACCTAATTCCTCAAAATAATCTGGGCATATTTGAAAATATTCCATTCCAGTCAAAGCCTTGGTAAAATAACCAGCATCTCTAATTCTATCCTGTTATAAAAGAAAAACAGATTCTTTTTGAACTTATGCAGATGACTATATTGCATAAAATAATAATACTCATGAATAGTTTCCAAATTCTGGAGAAATCAAGTAGAGAGAAAAATGTTTCAAACTATTTGGAAAATACACTTTACTAATTTGTTGGAAGCTATAAATAGCTCCAAAGAAGGAAAAAACTTTTTCTCTTCTGAGAAACAAAATGTAAAAGAATTAGCAATGTTTTAATAGTCAAAAAATTAGTTCAATCCCATGTAATTAATTCTTGTTCTGCTTGAGGTTGGGTTAACAATCATCATGAAGGCATCAGCGTTTCAGGGTTTTTAAAATGTATTTATTTATTAAAGCCAGATTCTTTAGAGTTCGGAGGGCATCTAAGCTGAGGTGTCTGGATGTTAAACCCAAAGCATCTTCAGTTAAAGTGGAAGTAGTTTCATACAGAAAAACAAATGTCAATATTTGGAAGAGTTTGCCGTGGAGTTTGTATGCCAGGAGGTGTGCTCGTAGGGCCTTAGGAAACAGGTGGTGTGGTTTCATCGAGTCCAAGTCCGAAAAATGGAAGAAGAGTTTGAAACATTATTTGGAGACTTGTAGCCAGGAAAGAATTCAAGATTCAGTCTAAATTGTATGATCTCTAAGGTTACTAGAAAACTGCTTTTTGAGAAGAATTAAAGTAATAATTGCGGATGACAAAAAGTTTTAGAGTAGCCATGGTTAACGAGACAGTCGACAAAGAAATTTGGTTATTTTTGTGGAATATAACAGTTTAACGTAATAACCATAATTATTATTGATAACATATATCAAAGCATATCAGAATTTTAGGAATCTTGTACAGTTTTGGAACACATATTAATAACATGTTTATATAAATATGACTCAAAGTTAAACACCATTTTATATTTAACAAAGCTTCCTGTATGGTTTGAACATACGAAATAAGCCTAATATGTCTTGCTTACATTTTCATGGCCCTAATATTAAGAAAGCTAGTTTGAGGTCAAAAAGACAATTTAGAATTTTGATTTTGGAAAGTTTGTCAGATACCAAAGTTTTAAAATATTTGTTGTCACAAAACATTTATTGTCATAAAACAGGATCATAGGTTACTAGAAAATAGTCATTCAGCCAAAGTAATACAAAGATTTTAAAAATCAAAAAATGTTACCCTTGGGCCGGGCGCGGTGGCTCACGCCTGTAATCCTAGCCCTCTGGGAGGCCAAGGCGGACGGATTGTTTGAGCTCAGGAGTTCGAGACCAGCCTGAGCAAGAGCGAGACCCCGTCTCTACCAAAAACAGAAAGAAATTAATTGCACAGCTAAAAATATATAGAAAAAATTAGCCGGGCATGGTGGCGCATGCCTGTAGTTCCAGCTACTTGAGAGGCTGAAGCAGAAGGATCGCTTGAGCCCAGGAGGCTGAGGTTGCTGTGAGCTAGGATGACGCCACAACACTCACTCTAGCCAGGGCAACAAAAGTGACACTCTGTCTCAAAAAAAAAAAAAAAAGTTACCCTTTTTTAAACTTCTATATTCACTTAGTTTAATTTATTTAATTTAAAACCATTTTTAAAACCTTTGAATTAGGCAAAATTAATTTTCCAAAACCCACATTTCTATGTCTTCTTATAACCTTTTTTCCAAAAAAAAAAAACCATATTCAATTTTTTCTTCATATTTTATATATAGAATTGTTTCTCTTATATCGGGTAGTTTTCATTACATATGTTACTTACAATGTTAGCTCTTAGTAACCCTTATTTTTAATAAAAACCCAGGAAGTTAAAGTAACTTTGAGCTGTGTTCAGTCCCCAATTTTATTAGTACATCTAAATATATTTAGCTTTCTATATTATATGAAAGTAAGATGTCAAAGTATATATACTTAAACTCATGTTCAGTAATCAGTGTTTCAGTATTTGAACTTATAAATGACTCAGACGTTTTATGATTATCCTTTTTAATTTAACATATCATGACTTTAAGATTTTAAATTATAGAAAAGAATTTTGAAACTACACGTGCACCATCCATAAGCTCACAGTCAAATCTAACGAAATATTAAAAATATCATGGAAACAACAGTTTTGTGACCTTAGAATGTCTAGCAGAGATAGATAGGTTTTAACCCAACAGAGTCAGGTAAGAATGTCTAAATTAAATTTTGAAACTATTTTCATTTTATTTTACCAATGGTTTTTTAAGTTCTTATTCATTAAAGATGATGAAAGTCACGTGAACTTGAAAAGCATTTGGGCTTATTTACTTAATTTATGACCCACACACACGCATTCTGGGATCCTGCAGCCTTGATTTTAGAACTCCAGCCATGGGACTGGCAGAACCCCTCAGTGGGACAGTTGGGTGTAAGCCGTGCCATCAAGAACGGGACAGCAGAATTGTTCCTCTCACGTGAGACCTGAGCCCTCCGCGCGTCTCAGAGGAAACAGGCAATGGCTGACACCCTAACGCACAGGAGGGAGTTTGGGTGTGTTAGAAGGCAGTAATAACGGATGCCAAGGCAACATAACATACAGGAAGTCAGCGCAGCGCTTTGTAAGGAGACCAGCTTCGTTTAGGTGGGGAGTATTGAACCTCGGACCCCCCAGAAAAGAGGGGTGCCATGGGACGGAGCTGTGCAGTGTCTTTAAAATAGACATCTTACAAAGGTCCTTCGTGTTCAAGCCCACCCTTTCTGAGCTAACGGGAAAGAAAGGAGGAGCCTCTTGTGGCGCACATTCAGTGTCTCTACCTTGGCCATCCTGCCAGGGCCAAAAACTCTCACAATACAAAGGAAGTTTTGGTATCCCCCAAAACCAAAGAGATCAGGTAACACAGTACGAAAGAGAGTAGTTTTATATCTGAGAGGAACCTGTTTGTGACCTTTTAGACTCCATAAGGAAAACAGGAAATGCCCCCAAAAGAGGGGTAAATGGTGTCTTTTTTTCTGAGTTCCTTAAGGAACCGTTAGAAGCAGCAGATTTTACCTGGGACAAACAGTTGGCAGTTTTGCCTTTGAACTTTTTAACTAAAGGTGCCCTTCTAAGTGAAATCAGTAAGTCTTAACTAGGGTTATAACTTAATCAGGGGAGGGAGCGGTGTCTCCAAAGAGCTGGAAAACAGTTTTTATGCCATCCAGAAAAGCCACAGGAATAGCTCACAGAAGGAAAGTCTCGCTAGCCATAAACCAAGTGTGACCCACGTTTCTGTCCAGCCACTTTTTTTGCGTTTCAGGTTCTCAGCTGACCATTTACATATGAAAGTCCAAAAGCCTCCTGTGCCTCTCACAGGTGGAAGAAAACAGGAAATTAAAGGTCCACGGAATAAATGCCAAAAGTTACGTAAAATCAAACCGAACTTACTGCTAATGGGGAAACTGAGCCCAGGCTGTTAGGGTGAAAGCACAGAATTTCAACCACTGGACTACAAGGTGGATTGGCTTCTGCTGTCATTCCCCCGGGAACAGCATGCAAAGGATTTTTATTCTTTGGTCAGACTTTACTCTTTAATTTTGTCAAGAGAATTTGTAAGGCTAGCCATAACAGTTACATGTCCTTCTTTTAATCCAGTTCTTATACTAGTAGAAAAAGGCAATTGTTTAGAATAAGAGATTTCTAAAATCCATCTTTCAATTTAAAGGACCCATCTTTGGCCATTATTTCTCAATGATGCACTTATTCTAAAGCGTCTTAGTCTAATGGTTTCTTCAGAGAAGAAACAATTCCAAAGATCCCCTCATTCTCCCAGAAATGGGCAAATGTAGAGATGACAAAAGCCCCTTGTTACCAAGCTCACAGTTCTTGGTCCCTAAGTAGAAATTGGCAGGAGAGGGAAAGAGGAATTTACACAGGCAAGGTTTTGGGGGGGTTGCTTGAACAGAGGCGGGGCGGTGCTGGTTAAGAGCAGCTAGACCGGCTCTCTCAGCAGAGGGCTGGGGACTGTGGAAGGCAGAGAGAAAGCTTGATGCCAGCACCGAAGTCACAGCAGGTAGAGGCAGAGTTTTGTTGGCAGCTGCCCGTCCCGGTGATCCTCCTCCTTTGTACCTTGCATGTCTCCTTAGCATTTTAAATCTCTACCCTTGGGCGTGATTTTTAGCATTAAAATGAGGCAAAAGCTCTATGAACATACAACTTTGGGCTTCATCTTGGCAGCAGCCAGTTTGTGCTGGCTTTGATGGGCAGGGGATCCCTGGCCCAGTGGTTGCCCCGTCCTGTTGCAGAAATCAGAACTACCTTCCACTGAAGCTGGCTGTTAATCATTCTCAAAGCTTTCGTTCGGTATCTTAAGCAGACTTAAGCTTTGTCTCACGGCTCAGGCAAGGAGCCAAAGTCCACCTCCTACACTGTCGCATTGTGACGGGGACTTTTTACGATAACACAGAAAGAGCAACAAGAGAAAACCCTATTTCTGGGAGGGAAAAAAGGATTAGAAATGAATTTATATCACAAAGTACCAAAGTCACTGTATTAAGACTAGTCATATACATCATTTTTCTCCCATCAGTCAAAAGTTTTAACAAACATGATTTTTACCATCCACTCAACTGGATTGTACAGAGAGAGAGGCCAGGATCCCTGGTTGGGATACATTTTATATATATATATGTGTGTGTGTGTATTTATGTGTGTATATATGTACATACATATATATATTATTTTTTTTTTAAACCCTTTTTGCCCGCTGATCAGGCTCTTGGTTTTTTTTTCTGCTGCAGTTTTTTGGAAGAACAGAGCAGCTTCAAAGTGTGTGGGAAACAAAGCGCTTTTCCCCATAAAGTTTTACTGTAAAAAAAAAAAAAATCACTGACCTGAGGCAGATTGATTAATTGGAGAAAAAGACATTTAAGTCAATTTTTACTGTGTATGCAAGAAGCTTTTAGAATGAAAACCTAGCAAAACAGGAGGGAGAAGAGAAAGAGGCTGGCAGAGGCGTCCTGTTACGCAGATGAAGTCTCCCGGCTCAGAGTCCTCAGGGCGAGTAAATGTTGCCTTTTAAAACTTTTAAAGGTGTGGGACTCTCAGTTAATCTTTTCTAGTTTGGGTAAAAGAAAGTCTTGGCTGCATGGATATTCTCTACAGGTATGAACAGACATCTGTGGAGATGTCTGCAAAGAGAGCTTGTGGCATCCATCTTAAAGTATGTCAGTAGGCTGGGCGTGGTGGCTCACGCCTGTAATCCTAGCACTCTGGGAGGCCGAGACGGGCGGATTATTTGAGCTCAGGAGTTCGAGACCAGCCTGAACAAGAGCAAGACCCCCGTCTCTACTAAAAATAGAAAGAAATTAGCTGGGCAATTAAAATATATAGAAAAAAAATTAGCTGGGCATGGTGGCATATGATTGTAGTCCCAGCTCCACGGAAGGCTGAGTCAGGAGGATCACTTGAGCCCAGGAGTTTGAGGTTACTGTGAGCTAGGCTGACGCCACAGCACTCCAGCCCAGGCAACAGAGTGAGACTCTGTCTCAAAAAAAAAAAAAAAAAAAAAAAAAAAAAAAAATATATATATATATATATATATATATATATATGTGAGTGAAATATTTTGGGGTAAGTTATTTTTATTTTTTAATCTTTTTGGACCAGCTAGTGTATTATACAGCTTTGGGGGGTTTAGTCAATTTTAGAGGCCTTGTTTTCCGTAATTTAGTTGGTCAAATCTAATGTAAGACTAAAACTAAAAACAGAAAAAACAATCACATAATTAATATGTTGTTGAGATCTCTAAGCACAAGAAGAAGTTGTAGCCAGCTAACAGTAGACCTTAGCCCTCAGCTGTCAAACTGCAAAACCAAACCCCAGACCAGCTCTTCCCCTGGAGTGGGGCCCAAGCTGAGCCTGCTCTCCATCCTCACGGAAGCCGGAGACTCACCTTCCTTATGAGGTGAGCAAAACTCCCCTAGAGGAGTTCCCTAGCAGAGTAAACCTCAGATCTCGACCGGAAAGTTGGGAGATCAAGGATTTCTGGAAAGAGCAGCCTGAACCTCAGCGGCCTGCCCTGATCAGTCACAGCCGTGAGGGGCTTTGGCTGGTGCTCGGCTCCAGTTGGAAAGTTGCTCTGGGTTAAGAAGGACAGAGTCTGCTCATGGTTCCTTTGTGGTCGCCACATCAACCCAAGTAAACAACTGAGGAAAAAATCTCAATGGAGGTTTATTAAGCCAAGATTTTGAGGACACGCCCGGGAAAAACAGGAACTAGACAAGCTGCGGCAGTTTTTCTGTGGGGAAAGTGGGAATCTTCAGCAATTTAAAGGCAACAGAGAGAAGGAAAGATGCAGGTTTGAGGGGAGCTGATGAGGTAAAGTGGTTACATTCTTGTGAGGCCCAAGAAAATCCACATTTTACATAAAATAGGGAGTGAAGAAAGCATCAATTATGTAGATGTCCCTGGGCAACTGGAAGAATGTCTGATTCTGTCTCGTCTCCAGTTCGGTCATCTGAAGATAAACTTGTAATTCATATTAATGTGGCTTAGGAGCTTTAGTTTTAGGTGCTGGACACAGGTACTATTTGCACGTCCTTGCTTATGGGAGGTCAGCAAGGAATTTCCTTAATGAACGATCTGTGGGGCTGGTTCTCATGGGTTCCTGAGGCCTTTGCCTTCTCTCTCTTTTTTTTTTTTTTTTATGCAGAGTCTCACTCCGTTGCCCGGGCTAGAGTGCCGTGGCGTCAACCTAGCTCACAGCAACCTCAAACTCCTGGGCTCAAGCGATCCTCCTGCCTCAGCCTCCCGAGTAGCTGGGACTACAGGCACGTGCCACTGTGCTTGGCTACTTTTTTCTCTATATATTTTTAGTTGTCCGGCTAATTTCCTTCTATTTTTTTAATAGAGAACGGGGTCTTGCTCTTGCTTAGCCTGGTCTTGAACTCCTGAGCTCAAATGATCCACCCGCCTCGCTGGTCTGCCTTCTCTTTGGCATGAGGCGTTGCGGGGGTTGGGGGTGGCCCTGAGGCTTTCATTTTCCTTTTACAGTATCCTGTCTAGGAGTGTGCAAGTGTGTAGAAAAATCAATCAACCTTGCTCTCCCAGTATTTTGTGAGACTCTAATAACATGCCCAGTGTTTTGTAAAGTCCTCCATGTAACACCAGGCACTATGATTGTCGTCATTTGTTCCTGAGCCAGCAGTGCATGCCGTAAGTTCCCATGAGGCCTGACCTGGCGTTTGCTCAGACGGTGTGCTCCCTGCATCTTGTCTCATCCACTGTGCAGCAGTGATTGCACATCGGTTCTCGTGCTCTCTCTCTTGATAAGAGCCTGTCAGTTTGTCTTTGCCGTGTCGGGTTTTTGGAACCCTTTGAACCGCCAGCCCCTCGCGCTGGCTGTGTCCCCATCCTCTGTCCAGGTGGGAGGCCTAACCTGCTAGGAAACTCTGGATTCCTCTCTTCCACACTGAGCCCAGTGGTGGCATCTCAGCCCCCGGAGGCTTGGACTCAGGAGAGGAGCCACCTTTCTGGCTGCCTCATAAATGCTCATATTCGGAAGTTCTGGGTCATGTTTTAGTTATGGAGTTAAAAAGAAAAGAAATACAAGTTGAGGGAAGCAAAAATTCTTTTATAAAATTGAAGCCATGCCACATTAGAAAGTGATCTGTGTAAGCACTGTGTTTCATTCCGAGAGGACTTCTTAGAGTCTGGCACGTGACTCTCGGGGCTGCTAGCGCTATCACTGGTGTCCGTGGTGTGTGTGGCCTCGTGTGCAGCAAGGCGCAGTGTGGTTGAGGGGTGCTCCGGGTGTTTAGAGGAGGGAGTTGTGTACGAGCTGTTGTTAAAGTCGTAGAACATGATGAATAATTACTGTCCACACCAGCAACAGCTTTTAGTTAAAATATTCAGAGGCCTCAGGCAAGGCTTGAAGCCCCAGTTTTTACTTTATTACAATTCTGTGAGTTCTGAGTTCCTGTTTCCAGGGAAACAGTTCTACTGAGACATTGTGCACACCAGCTGAACATAGTATTCTCACAGTGAGATTATATCCGTAAATGCTCATCAAATGTGATTTTATTTATTTATCTTTGTTGGGATCTATATTATGTGAATTGACCATTTGTTAATTTCATGATTCTAATAGTTTGTAAATCATCATAAATTCCTTGTGCATCATGTACATTTTAAGTTACAAAGATTCCAGGAATGACTTGGAATATCACTGAAAAAGGGCACGTGACTGTTGGCCACGCGTGTGCGGCTGCTCTCAGCCCTGGGGGCCTCTGATCCGGGCCAGCTCCCAGCCCTCCACAGCTCCCCGGGATGTGTGCCGAATGGGTCACCCCTTGTCTGTGTCCTTTCTCTCTAACTCCGTCTTTTCCACTGGCTGAAAGACTCAGGCATCTCCCAACTGGGAAAAAATTCTCCTATAGCAGAATTTCCACTCAGTCTCTCCCGTTTCTGGCCTCCAGAAGAGAGCTCGATGGCGTAGCCGTGTCTGCCCTCTGTACTTCACCCCTGTGTAGTCACTCACGGGAGGATCCTGCCCCTCTGCTGCAGGACTGAACTGCCATGTCCCATGGGCAGGACGTCTCCCACCACCTTCCTTTGTTGGCCTCCCCTCTGAGCCCGCGTGTCCCTCGCATTCGCCCTGTTGAGCAGCACCTTCCACGTGGTGGCCTTGCTCTGAGTCCACGGGCGGAGGCCGCCCCGGCGCACCCGCTTGGCAGATCTGCGTGTGTCCAGGGCAGCTGTTCTGTGGAGGCCACGAAGCCAGAGTGTCCACTTGGGATTTCCATGGTTCCTTCCTCTCCTAGATGAGACCTCTGAAGGAAGGGACAGTGTTTTCACTCCTGTTTATTTCCAGGACCTTCCACACTGATTACATTGATTACATTGGTACCTGCAGCTTAAGTATTAACAACCCAGAATAAGTGACTGAGGTGGAGGCTCAGTCCTTGGAGGTTTATTAAGCCAGAGTTTGAGGATGAGTCCAGGAAAAAAGCAAACCGTGACTGTTTTTCCAAGGGGGGATTTGGGAACTTAAGTATTTAAGGGGAGGGGCCCACAGGAAATAAAAGGGGGGTTGGACAGTGAGGCAGATGGTTCCATTCTTGTTAGACCTGGGACATCTGCATTTCACACAGGGCGAGGTGGATGTTTGAAGAGAAACAGGGAGCAAAGGGAGCACCCGCTATGCACATGTCCCTGAGTGGGTGGAAGAATGACTGGTCTTGTCTTATCTCTGTCCTGCTCCTGGGAAGATAAACTTGTAATCAACATTGTTAGTGTGGAATTGAGTTGACTTTAATTTTAGAAGCTAGACGTAGCCTACGGACCCAGAGTTACAATTTTCAAGTCATCGTTTATGGGAGGCCAGCACAGAATTCCCTTATCAGTGATGCGTGGGGCCTCTGCCTTCCTGATGCACAGTGTTGTTAACAGCTGTTCACGTGGAAGGGGGTGTTGCATGACTCAGCCTCCAGGCTTGACCCTCCCTTTTGTATAAGGAGTTGGGGGAGTCCTGAGATTTACATTTTCCTTACAGTATACACAAGCATTTGCTGAGTAGGCAGAGTCCATCTAATTCAGCAAAGTCTGTGTGCAAATGTGAGGCCAGGCATCTGGGCGAAGCCCTGCTTCCGCAGTCCTCCTTCTGTGGTGCCGGTCTGCAGAGCTGATGGTGGGAGTTAGGATGGGCCTGGGACAGGGCGATGCCAGGGTCCCCCAGAGGCTGGTCCTGCAGAAGAGCAAATGCTACACACTCTTCCTTCCTTCTGGGATCACCCTCTTCAGATACTGGCTGACGTTTTAACTTAACTGCTGTGTGGCATGGAAATGCTTAGAGTCAGACTCTACTGGTTAGACCTGTGGTTGGTGAAGCCAGAAGCCCTTTGCACATGTGGGCATGGATAACTGCGGAATGATTTTGAGATTCCCTCGATTGGCTCCTGGGTTGAAAAGCAAAGCTGGGGCTCTGGAGTCTACAGCATCCGCACGAGCGGCAGAGAGGACAGAGCAGGGACACAGCGAGGATGTCGTGTGCCTGTAGCATCGTGTCCCTGGCAGGGTTGTGCGCCACGTCGTCTCTCTGCTGTGGCTCCTGTCTGGCACGTCATGTCGTCAACCATGTCGAACTGGATATTTTTTGCACATGAAGCTGTTCACACTTTGAGGCCATTTGGATTTTCTGAGACCAAAATGTCATAAGCTGAAGCTGATGGGAGGCCTACGTCTGCATGTGAAGGGCGGGATGCAGGCTGGGCGTGGGGTGTCTCGAGATGGAGGCAGAAGAAAGCGGTGTCCATCTGCTGCTTGGTCTGCAGGTGTCCTTCCTGCCTTCCCAGGGATGGCGTCTGTGGTCTGCATCATGCATTTTTGCTGTTAGACGCTGAAGTTGGGTCTTGGACCCCACCATTGGATCTGTCCTCTGTTCTCAAGCAGTGTCCATCTGACGAAAGGTTGTAGGCGATGGTTTTGTGACACAGGTGCTGGACTGTGAACCCACATAGGACAGAATTACCCAGAAAAAGGCCCTGATGTTTCTTGGTCATGAATTAAGTCCCTACACAGCAGGAAATCCAAATCAAAGAGTCGACAGAAACTGGGCATGGAGCAGAGGGTGTGAGAACAGGGCACCCTGAAACCTCACCACCCCAGGTTGCCTGGGCGCAGAGCTCTGTTTCTGCAGCTGGAATGAGGGAAGGAAAACACCCACTTTTTTGAGTGTATCAGAACTGCACAAGTTTGGCTGTTTCGTACTTTAACATGCTTATCTGTCCTCGCTGTCGGATGGGGTGACTTGTGACAGACCCAGCAGCTGTCGATGGATGACAGCATGCCTAGAACACAGCAGGGAGCTCTGTGCTGTGATGATGGCCGTGGTCTATTTCTTAGTTTCTGTGGGAAAATGCTTGGAGCCTGAATCAATGAAGGAAGAATAAACAAGCAAAACGTAGACCCAGTGAAGTTCTGTCTGGTAAAACACCGAGAGTTCTGACTTTCAAGACATAATAAAAGTTTCTCTGCAGCTGTTAGGAAGTGGCACTCAATCTCTGTTTTTAAGAATTAGGTCCTGCTACTTGAAGGCTACAGCAGAGGCTTCCCCAGAGTGAACCTGTGCGACGAGGCCGTGGGCGGGAGGGCAGCTGCAAGGCAGCCGTCCTGGGTGCTGGACTCTGTCCCCGCTGGCCGCTTTCCTTGCCAGAGTCTCCCCTTGCTTGTGAGCAGGGTCGGGTTTTCTGATGTTGTCTTGAAGGGACGATTGAGACAAGCGGACAGGGCAGGCAGTCGGGTCTCCCTGGCTGGGCCCTGCTCTCAGGGCAGCGGCAGGTAGACAGGCGGTCCAGGCAGCCCCCCACTGATCGCAAGCTGCTGGGAACAACATTTTGCCATTTTCTGACAAATGGGTAATTCGTCAAAGTAAGTACATAAACCGTGTTGCGGCCTTACTCTCCCGTGGTCGTTGACCATGGGCTGTGTCAGGACGAAGGCACGTGCAGGCCATTCCCGCACCCGCCAGGCCATGGCTGCGCTCAGCGTCGTTCCTGAGACGGTTTTCCTGCCTCTCCTGCCATATTCGTGTTCAGGACTTTGATGGCAGGAGACTGAGCCCACGCTGCATCACCCTCTTCCTCTCACCCAAAACAGTTTCGTAAACCTGGATTAAGTCACTTCTAAGCCTGTTTTAAATTTTGACAATTCTGACTTTAAATAAATAGGAGTTTTTCTTTAGGTAATCGAGAAACTCTAAAACTTAACAATAGAAGTTTAAAATAATTTTGTGCCATTGCATTTCCAAATCATATTTTTATCTTGCTACAAATTAAAGTTAATAAAACTTTAAACAGTACTCTCAGTTTGTCAAAAACTTGGGGATTGGCAAACCCATAGGCCAGATCCGGCTGCCACCTACTTTCTAGAGAGGAGCTAAGAATGGTTTTTACAGTTTTAAATGATTAGGACAAAAATCAAAAGAAGAATACTATTTCATGATGTGAAAATTACACTAAATGCAAATTTCTGTGTCCAAGATGGTTTTGTTGGCACACAGCCAGGTTCCGTCGCTGACGGCTGCCTTTGCACTACCACGGTGGAGCTGAATAGCGGTGAGAAACTACATGGGCCGCAAAGCCAAAAGTATTTACATCTGGCTCTTGGCTGAAGCCACCAACCGGGCGGTGAGTCTGTGCCTCTGACTCCGTGTCCCCTCCCAGGGCTGGGTCTGCACACACCCAGGGTGGCAGTGATAATCCCTCGTGTGAATACAGCAGTTTTTAGAAGAGTTATGAGGCCTTTGCAGTTACCCTGTCATTCCTGTGGGGTAAATGAGCCTGCCTTGTCCTACTGTTAGCAGAGAGGGTCTGAAGAACGCATCTCAGCCGTGGTCCCTGTGAAGGAGCTGGAGTGAAGCCATCTTTGTTCTCTGCATCCCAGGGTGCCCAGGCATCCTTCCCTGACCCTACCACCCAGCCACCACCAGTGAGGCGGCCCCAGGCCCTGCTGCCCTCCCAGGGCCAGTGCCACCTGCTGCTCCAACGAGCAGGGTCCACTGGAAAGTGGGGTACAGCTCACCCTGCTCTCGGATGCCTGGCTGCCTGAGGACCCCTCCCCTCCCCATTTCTGTGGGGCTCCCTGTTTCTCTGCTCTCCTGGCCTGAGGAGTCTCACGCTGACCCATCACACCTGTTGCAGGTCTGAGTTCTTTGAGGTTCTCCTGGGGGTTAGATTTGAAATTCAGAAGCCAGGACGCAGCAATGCCACCCCCAGCCTGGTACCTGTTGTTGTCTGCGGTGACCAGAAAGATCGGGGCAGGAGCAGGAGCCGCAAAATTGCAGTTGAGAGTCCAAGGATGGTCCCACCGCATTCTTGTACAGATGAGCCTCCAGATACCTTTAAGGGCTTGTTTCTTTTAAATTTTGTTTCTTCCTCTAGCTTTATACTTACCAGTGTAATTATGTAGCCGCAGGGACCCCACCCCAGAATCTACAGCATGGAGTCCTGTGCCCAGGAGGGGTTGCGAGAGCACGGACCAGCCACCAGCAACAGGGGCCGGCGTGCACATACACACAGCAACACACGTCTCTAGACACGGTCACAGAATTGACGCCATCCACCCAGTGGAAGGGCGGAGTCGGGCAGTAGTCTGCACACGCACGGAGTTACTCAACCATCACCACAGTCGGTGCTGGAGTCACCCGGGAAGAAACCTTACACCTCCTCTGCCGTCCCTCCCTACCTCTGGCGACCATGCACTTCCTGTCTCTGGAGATTTCTCAGTCCTGGGCATCTCGTACCCAGCGTCACACGACACGTGGCTCCGGTGTCTGGCTCCCTCACTGAGGGCAACGCTGGCAAGGCTCGCCCACCCTATGGCCTGTGTCAGGGCGTCGTTGCTCCTGTGGCTGAGTGCTGTCCCTGTAGGGTGGACACGTCTTGTTGGTTTCATGAGGACATGTGGGCTGTTGCTGTGCTTTGGCATGTGAGTGCTGCTACTGGGAGCCTCCCTGCACGTGTGTGTGTGTTAGACACGAAAGCCTTCCTGTTTTGTAAAAAGTACTTTTTGCCATGATAAGAAGTCATCATTACTGAATTCAGAAGTTTCAAGAATTGTGTATAAAAATATTTTGAATAAAAAACCCCACCTGAAGATGCCGAAGAGAGAAAAAGGAGTTCTCCACACTTGGCTGGGGAGGAGGAGGCAGCTGGGGTCAGCAGTCATCGAGGGAGGCCAGCGGGGCATGGGGCTTTGTGAGCCGGGGTGGGGCCCCGAAGTGCCAGCGCCACAGGGAACCCCAAAAGGAACCGCCAGGAGCTGAGCAGGGAGGAGCCAGAGACCAGAGCTGCAGTCGTGCCTGTCCAGACCTGTGAGCTCAATTTTCAGGAAATTCATCTCTCCTTGCTGTTTTCCTTAGGTTAAATGAGTCTGGAAATTGAAAAAAGAAAAAATAAGAATGAAATTGGGCAGTTGTTTCTCAGATTTATTAAGTTATTTTCAAGGAGTTTATCCTGCTGATATGAGTGAAATAAAAGTTTTCATTAGGAATAATTAGAGATTATTTTTTTCTCTACACATACAGTACAGATGTTTCTGCCATTTGAAAACAACATGGTTAGTGACCTCTCAGTAGCTAACTATTTATACTTGGTTTGACTAACCTTCTATCATGATTTTCTCATTAATACCAGATTTGTCATAGTGCTAAGAAAGCCTCAGTTCAGGCACTGCCTTTACAAATTATTTTTATTATAATAATGTTAACAGATTGATTAACCCTTTGTTAGAAGTCACAGAGATTAGTATTTCAAAGGCACCTGATGAAGGCAATTTGATTATTTTAGTATTTTACAATAAGATGGTGGTATTCGGGGAGGGTGTGTATTCGGCTTTGTCTGGAAGTATCTTCCTAAACCTGTCTTGCTCTGTGATTCCCTCAACACGAGAGTGTTCGTGGAAGAGGAGACGGTGCAGCTGTGTGCGCTCACAGCGGTAACCGAGAGTGATGCAACGTGTAACTTTCTCCTCAGTTTCTCTGTGTAAATGTTAGTAATGTGTGTGTCACAGATGCATAGATACAGGTGTGGGTGCACACAGCCATTCCCGGTCCTCTCCTCCGTGTGTGTGTGTGTGTGTGTGTGTGTCACAGATGCATACGTATAGGTGTGGGTGCACACAGCCATTCCCGGTCCCCTCCTCTGTGTGTGTGTGTGTGTGTGTGTGTGTGTCACAGATGCATAGGTACAGGTGTGGGTGCACACAGCCGTTCCTGGTCCTCTCCTCTGTGTGTGTGTGTGTGTGTGTGTGTGTGTGTGTGTGTGTGTGTCACAGATGCATAGGTACAGGTGTGGGTGCACACAGCCGTTCCGGTCCCCTCTTCCGCGTGCGTAGCCAGTCCCAGTCCCTGGTCTGTGTTGCCTTTGGCTGCAGAGCAAGCACCCTCACAGAGTCCCTCGGTTACCCAGGTGAGGGCGTGTACCTCATTCTAGGCTATAAGACAGGAGGGGAATTTAAGGCTTTGGGAAACATTTTGCTTTCTTAGTAAACTTAAAGGGCTAGGACTCTTTTTTTTTTTTTTTTTTTTTTTTTTTGAGACAGAGTCTCACTGTGTTGCCCAGGCTAGAGTGCCATGGCGTCATCCTAGCTCACAGCAACCTCAAACTCCTGGGCTCAAGCGATCCTCCTGCCTCAGCCTCCCAAGTAGCTGGGACTACAGGCATGTGCCACCATGCCCGGCTAATTTTTTCTATATATTTTTAGTTGTCCAATTAATTTCTTT
>CAUYSK010053653.1:0-32820 GCA_963575035.1 Avahi laniger | reverse complement strand
AAAACGCTTTAATAAAGAAATTGGAATTTGTCAACATTATTCTTTAATCTTAGGGTTTGTATACTTCCTTTCAACATTAAAAAACTATATAGTCGGCTGAGCGCAGTGGCTCACGTCTGTAATCCAAGCACTCTGGGAGGCCGAGGCGGGTGGATTGTTTGAGCTCAGGAGTTCAAAACCAGCCTGAGCAAGAGCGAGACCCTGTCTCTACTAAAAATACAAAGAAATTAATCGGACAACTAAAAATATATAGAAAAAATTAGCCGGGCATGGTGGCGCACGCCTGTAGTTCCAGCTATTTGTGAGGCTGAGGCAGAAGGATTGCTTGAGCCCAGGAGTGTGAGGTTGCTGTGAACTAGGCTGACGCCATGGTACTCACTCTAGCCCAGGCAAAAGAGTGAGACTCTGTCTCAAAAAAAAAAAAAAAAAAATCTTCTAAGGTTAGTAATATCTCCATTTTGCATCTCACTAGCGCAGCAGGGAAGTACAAGGTCACGCTGCTTAGCGGATGCACGACGGGCAAGGGCCCAGGTCCCTTGCTCTGTCGTCCATGCTCTTTACCCTGCCCAGCACTGCTCACAGATCTGACTGATTCAAAGGAACAACAGTTTTGTCCTCTAAATTTTGTATTGAGGGTTGATTTCTGCTTCTGTGATATAAATAATGTGTAGATGGAATTCTGCATATTTTCTATTCTTAAATTTACCTAATTACTACCAAAAAAAAAAAGGAATGCTGATTTTCTAGTTTGTAGATACCCCAACTTCTCTACTCATCTGCCATGAGACTCTCCTTGTTTACACCCTTAAGGTAGCCCATAGAGACGCTCTCTCCTCACTGAAATACTTCATGACACATTAATCTGATAGAAACGTAGTCATGGAAGATAGATGCTTAGAAATGTGTAGTTGTTCCTTACTGAGGAATTCACAGAACTAGAATGTGGCTATTCCATTTATTCCTCTATACTTTGGATAAAATTTACTCTTAATTCTGAAACTGTGAAGAAAAACCACAGGCAAGACAAGAAACTACTCACTCTGGGCTGAGGATGTGACTCTTTGTTGATTGGCTTTTTGGGTGTGAAGACCAAACCAGGGGCTGATGGAGCCAAGTAGAGTTTGTTAATATTTCCATTCATGGACATGCAATAGCAAACCATCTCATACATTTGTGGGAAAGCATCGAATATAATATCTTTGTTGAGCTTAATCAGAACCAGAGTAAAATTCCAGTCGACAAGAATAGAAACTTACCCTAATGATTTCATTTTTAGTCCAAAACATAGTGTTTTCTCTGCGTGCTCTGTTTGTCACTTTCTAAAACAAGAAATTACCAAGCAATGACTTTGGTTTGAGGACGAGTGGAAAGCAATAAACATTGAACAGAAATGCAAAGAGATCAAATGCCAAGAGTCCTTGGTGGATGTACATTCAGAAGTGGATTCAATTTGTGAATTGTTGACTTTATTTTCCAGAATTCACGTGAATTGCTCAATCAGGATTCAATTGTCCAGGCTTCATGCTCTCAGCAGTGAGTCCTTCATGTAACAGATCATAAGGCAAAGAGGAGGAGACTGAGTTATCATCAATGTTTTTGTTTTTTGTTTTTTAAGGCAGATAGTTAGCAGGTGAAATGACCTTTTCCTGGAAGAATGGAAATCTCACACTATAAATAACATACAAGCCACCTACCCGGAAGAGAAAGTGCCTTTTTCTTATTTGTCATAATCAATTGAGTAGATGGTGTAATATTAAAATTATGTTGCTGTGTATACAGCAGATAGTTGGTTTTTATTGGAAGCACTCGGGTGAAAATCTGGAAGTCCTCTAGCCTAACTCGTCAGCCTACTGCCTCTAGAAATTCTCCTGGAAAGATATAGAGCCTACCTATTGAGTACAGTGAATATTATTCTGGTGAGGAGCACACCAAAAGCCCTGACTTCAGCATTATATAACAAAAACATTTTGACCACCTTGATATTTTGAAATAAAAAAAGAAAAATAAACAAATAAAAATAAAGTAAAAAAAAAGAGAAAGAGAAAAACCATTGTCTTCTTTTATCATCTCAGGAATAGTGAATATGAAGGTGCAAACCAGAAGAAGGCTCTTTACCAATGAGCAATGGCTGTCATCTCCAGCGTAGCAATGACATTTTTGGCAGACACATCAGAAGGGTGAGAACTGGCCATTAATTATGTGGCTTGGCTCCGTCCCCACTGGAAACCATGGGGTATCTGACCAATGCTGGCAGTGGTGATGGCCCTAGCCCTGGTGCTGGATCTGCTGATTCCAATTAAGGGCCATCCTGGGGCTGAGCCCAGGTCAGGCTATCTTTTTTCCCAACAGCTTGGAGCTTGCTGAGTATGGTGGCATGAATGGATGAGTCCTGACCAGATGGACTCAGACCAACCCTGCAGGCACTGGAAAAACTATCCTACCTTAGGAAACCTGATGTCATTGTAGAGGAAAACTGAAAAAGTAGAAAGAGAACGACAGAGCTATAGTAAGAAGCAATTGAGAGAGGAGGGGAGATGGAGAAAGGAGGCAAAGACAGTAAATGGGGGGGGGGGCAAGAAAATGACAGAGGGGAGTGGGAAAAGCAAAAGGAGGGTGGAGAGGGAGACCCAAAGGGCAAAGGAGCAGCAGCAGCCAGAGAGATAGTAGCAGAGAGAGGAGCCAGAGAAGGAGGCGGAGACTGAGAAAAGACTGTGAAGATGACCTCAACCTCGGCTCTTGCGAGGAGGAAGAAATCACTGCCCACGTACAGTCCTCAGTCTGTGCTGGTGAGATGTGACTCCCGGATTTCCCTAGAGAAAAAGCCCAGTAGGTAACCATGGCCATTTATAATAAGTGACAATTCTGCTAAAAGAATCCAAATTTCATCAAACTGGCTTCTGGTAACCTTACAAGATAATCCCTATGATGTTTCAATTAACAGTCTATTAGAATATGCTTTGTGCTGGAAACATTCCAAATATGAGCCCAAACCCAATGATAACATTGCCTTGGAAGAATGATACAGTGATTTCATCCCATAGGTTAGAACAAGGCCACATCCCAGGGCTCACAGCATCTCCAACACAAGAGTCCTTCATTGCAGGGCCACTGAGCTGGGTGTGCCAGATTGGCCCTTAAAATAAATGAGATTGTATGACCTCATCATTATCAGATTCAGAGAAAATGCCTTGGAAAAGAAATCATGAGTAGAAAGGACAAAAGGACAACATCAGGGGAATTGGGATTTCCCATTGATGCTTGGATCCAGCTGGAGTTAGTTACAGTGTAAACTTTGTTTAATCACATCCTCTGTCATTAATAAAACCCCAAACCAAATCCAAGCAGAGATAGATGATGATATACTTGGATTTCACATTGAGTATGCATCATTCCTTTACCAGGTGGCATCGATAAAGCTGGGATGCAGGCTGCTGGAGCTGGGGCTGCAGAGAGGCTATCTCAGTGACGTGCTTCCACCATGCCTCTGTGCCACTGCCATTTCCCTGCCACTGCGGTGCAGTAGGTCGGTGAACAGGCTGAGGGAAGCTACAGGCTCTTCCCAAGACCCACAGTCCTCCTCTTCCCAGTGTGGCAAGTGTTAAAGGCAAACCAGGAAGGTGAGGCATTGGAAACCACTCATAACAACAATGGCTAGATGAAGTAGGAATGCTACAAATTCGGCAAAGCTTTCACAGGAGTGGAGAAGAACGGCTCTTCGTTGTTCCAGGCAACACAGTGGATGTGAATGGGCAGAACTGGAAGAGGTGCTGACTCAACATGAGGCTTCTGAAGATATTCAGCTAAAGGAATGGGTTGTCAGCTGTGGTAGAATTGCCCATAACGAGGGGTGTTCAATTCAGGATGAATAACTTAACGGACTCCTGTTTTAAGAGCATTAAACTGTATAGATTCAATTACATACAATTGGAAAAAAATTAAAAGACGGAAGGAGTGAAGAAGGAGGGAAGGAAGAAAGACAGGGAGGGAGGAAAGAGGAAATGAAAGAGAGAAAGGAAAGGAATAACCACTTAAGCAGTAAGGGTGATTCCTGGTGGTCATTCCACCAAATCAGTCTGTGAGGTACAGACCTGAACGTACCATTCTTGAGTCAGACGTGGTTCCCACTGAACTTCCATTCTCTGAGATATTGGTGTTAAAGATTTGTATTTTTAAAACAATATGGCCCCTTTGTAAGCCAACTACTTTGGTCCCCAACCAAAGCAAGCAACTAGTTCCTACACTGGAGGAATAACTAGCTGGTTGGACTTACTGAGAGGAACTACACTGTTCTCCAACATGGGACCTTCCTAAGGGGTTGTCAAAGGTAAATGTGGCTACACTTCACAGGCCTCTTACATAGTGCAGCCCCTGCATGAGATCAGCGAGGCTTCATTTAACAGGAAGGTTTGAGAGTCCTAATGGCCAGAAGGGCAGGTAGATGATCTTTAGCAGAATGATGCGGAGGGGGCCACTGGGTGTACCGAAGCAATCCGGTACCATCCTGTGCTTCAAACAAGACCCCTTTACTATGCTGACTAGCATTACTCATCTGACTGCCTTAGGTCAGGCTCATACCGTACGTAACCACTCATTTAGGAAGCCAAAATTTTAGATAGATGCATATGTTAAAGATAGACACAGGGAAAAAACACTGGAAGGAAATGCAGTAAATATTAGCAATAGTTGAATTAAAGGATTATGGGTGATTTTTGTTTTATTCTTTATACTTTATACATGAATAGCTTTTATAAACAGAATAATGTATTTTAAAATAATTTGACAATATTACATTTAAAATTGTAGAAATGTCCATGGTTTTTACCTATGAAGGCCACTTTTGAGATTTTATCCTAAGAAAATACCCCTGAGAGAGAAAAGTTATACTCATGATTTTCCCCCTTACTAAATGATTTGTAATTGCATAATCAGAAGCCAAGTGGTCTTCAAGAAAGGGATAGTTAGTTACTTTGTCACAAATCTTCAGGAGTTTCCATGAAGTCATTAAATATGAAAACTGTAAAGACAATAAGAATAATGGGCAATGCTTGTGATCTAGTGCAAAATGGGAGAAAAAAAAGATTAGAGAAAAATATGTATGCAATTATTGCAGCCAAGGGAAATCATATGTGTCGGAAGTAAATACATAAAATGAAACTAGTTGTATTGAGTGTTAGAACTTTGGGTGATCTCTTTCCTGTCTCCCCCATCTTCCAAATGGCTCTTAATGTTATTACAATGCCTTTATGATGAACATAAGGTCCATAACCCCTTCCGTATGTCCTTTCTGTAAATCCTTCAGGTTTGGGACAACACCAGATACGTTTCATGTCAGTGTCCCCCTCCCATGGCACCTGTCCTTGGGCTCTTTCATTAGGCAATGGTTCAATCAGTGCTGCTTAGTAAGACACCAGGCCTATTTGTTGGCTTTGGGTGGGTATGGGTGGGACCATGTGTGAAACAGGCATTCCACTTTCTTGTATAAATAAAGGAACTGAGACTCTGAGAGGCTAGATAACTTGTCCTATGCCACACAGGCTAGAAAGAGGACAGATTTATCTAGTTCCAAAGCACAGTAAGCATTGATTTTCATTCTCTGGGCACACGCTAAGTGATAATCCACAAAATGAAAAATTCACTTAGCATTAGTCTAAGATTGACTTTAGTCACCAGGAGTTCTTTTATCATTAGTGGTTCTCAACCAGGAGAGACTGCCCCCACTCCCACCCCTGCCCCCGAGACATTTGGCAATGTCCGGAGACATTTTTTGGTATCATTTTGGTATCATAAAGGGTTAGGAAAGGCTAAGGATGATGCAAACTTCCTATAACGCACAGAACTGCCTGCCACAACAAAGAGTCATCTGGCCCCAAATGTCAATAGTACAGAGGTTAAGAAACCCTGACATATCATAGTAGAACCCCGCAAATTTGTCCCCACTAAACTCACTTCCTCTTTCATTTATGAAATTAAGTTTCTGTGACTCTGAAAAATTTTCAAATACATAAAGCATCAGAGGTGTCGTTTGTTTACTGATCGTATAATCAGGAACCACGCAGCATATGTAAATTAAATGCGCATAAAATCTGGATGACAATGCCACATTTAAATCTGAAATTTATGAAGGGAGTTCACACTGAAATTGCCAGCAAGAAATTAACAACTCCCCAAGTGTTACCAATTGTGGCTAACCGTAATCTGTATTAAATTCTACAATGAATATCTAAACATTCACTTGATTCCCAGGATTCCCATATGTTAAATTGGAACGTGGCTGTCCTCCGATTACAGGATCAAATCACTAAGTTTTAAGTTCTAACACAACATGTGTCTATAAGTAGAAGGTAAATTACTTTAGTTTGCTGTGGCTTTTCTATTTGGAGGGGCAGCATGCATTAATTTTGTTACTTTTGTGGCATTAAGACATCTCTTGGAAAACTAGAACTAATGAATTATGCAATACTTTTGTGGTTCGCCATAATTTTGTAGGCACAGGATTGTACCAATATTTGAGAAAGACTGTTAGAACTGCAAAACTAAAAGGAGAAGGGATCATCTAGTTTAGTCTTTAATCAGCCAATCAACCAGTGTTCACTGGATGACCTATATTATGTGTCTAATCCTGTGCTAGGTACCACAGGGAATACTAGACAAGTGTAAAGTAGGAGCCTTGCCTTTAAATAATAAATGGTATAGGGGAGGAGATAAGACAAATGTACAGGAAATATTTGGGGAACAACTTGGGTTCTAAATTGTGTTGTACAGACTGTCCGTAATGAAGGAATTCAGAGAAGCCTGTATCACATGAAGTGCTGATATTTACGTATATGTTTATCTCACGCATTACAGTGACAGCTGGAGTGCAGGAATCTAGACATATTCTTCTTTATATTTGCCTTGGTGTCTACGTAGAGCTTGACCTGTAGAAGACAACTAATGAATGTTCACTTAATACATGACTGAATCTCAACAGGAAGTGAACTTTGATCTTGACCTTGAAGTCACAGGAATGTCTAAATCGGTGTTTCCCACCTCCGGATGTTAAAAGTTTGGTAAAACAAAGGTTCCATGGTCAAGTACATTTGGGAACTGTTAGGTTAGATGCAGCTTTGTTTACTCAAGAGCTTTCCATATGCCAGTATGCACTGGGAATCTCTAAGAAGGATTCACTTCATCATGGAAACATTTTTTACTGATGAATTTTGTAACATATATTTGAATCAATATACCAAGAAATTCACCTTAAGAATAATCTAAACCATCCAAAGAAAATGGCTTTTTGAGTTGACCGATGCTTTGAAAACCAGTATAACAGAACTCATACAATTGTGATTTGGGAATTTTCTAGAGAGAGGAAAATGAAAGTTCTGTCCCTCTAAGCCAGTCCTATGTGAAGGAAAGACCTATATACTTTTCATGTTTCACTTAAGTATCTTTCTTAAGTGGCCTTTTTGCAGCTCTGGTTTAGAGTATTGCTTTGGTCTGTTGTAATGCTTTGAGCCTTGGATGCACATTTTTTAAAAATTTGGATGAGTCTTTTCTTAATATTCCCAATGGGCTTGTACTTTTATTTTTTAAATGTCTTTTGCCCTGAACTGCTCAACTGGGCTTGATGTATTCTCAGCAGACTGCTGGCCCCAGACTCATAGATGATCTGGGACAGCTGCTGTTTGTTTTTCTGTAAATCTGTACTTGCTTTAGTTTTGGAGGGTTTCCTGGCATACTTTCCAATGATAAGGATCACTTATGGGCACCAACCCACTAAAAAGGTAAAAGCAAAACCAAAAATACCCATCATATTTCTTTACCTTATTAAAAGCTTTTCCTTTTTTTAGTTTAATATATCTTTCAAATGTACAATTGTTTTACTGATCAACTAAAACAAGTCTTCCAGACGCCAAAGTGTACTTATTAAATGACAAAGCAGTTTAAAAATAACTGATGGTGACCTGGGGAGTTGAGTAACATTCTATTGCCATGAGGAGAAAATGTAAGCGAACAGTGACACATTTTGCAAATTATTGCTATTTAAACATTTCAGCCTGAGGAAACATTTGAAGGCAGAGCTAAATCCATTTTGCTAGTAGCTTTGATTTTTAAGATAAATTTGTAAAATGATTCCTAGTACATTGTATCATATTCAAGCTCCACTTATAACCCTGAATTTTGTACAACTCGGGCTGGACCCGGACTCCTTCCGAAGGAGCTGGTTATTAAGAAGACCTCACTATAGCATAGCCTCACCTACACCAGGGCCTGAGGGTATGGGTCCCGAGGATGGCATTGTGGAGAGACCACAGTCCACGACCTCAAACACATGGACATGATTCCAAAGTCAAGGAACAAAGCAGTCTGGTTCTGTGGAAGTGTAGCAGGATCGGACAGGAGCAAAAATCTTAGCTTGTCTGACTCACCGTAGTTTGTCTACACGGTTCTGTGGCAGACGTATGGCATACGCTTTCCCTCCAAGACAGACCCTGTGACCTCAGCGGCTCAGATCCAATCAACGCTCTGTTCCCTTCCCCAGAGCTTGACTTTACATGCTCAGGCCTGGCAAAAGGTCGCTGCCAACAGCTCTGCCTGGGACTGTCTCTCCCAGTTTTCTCCATCACACAAATCTCTATCTGTGCCGCTCCTTCTCCCCAGAGTTGCTGTCTACGTTCTCACGAAATATGGGTTGTGTCTCTCAGAGACATTAACAAACCCTTTGGGCACAACACTTCTTGTAGATGATATGAACTGGATTTAACTCACAAAATCTGTGGCTATGCTTGGCAGTTGTTCAATTTAATTCAAAAAACATGTAATGAGCACCTGTTCTGTGCAGGTGCACCACGCTTGGAACTGCAGGAATTACAGAGGTGAATGAGACTGGTCTAGTGGGGCAATAGATAAGCACACAAACAACCAGACTGAGATACAGAAGGCAAGTATGTTGTTGAGTCACTGATTTAACAACTATATATTGAGCACCTACTATGTGCCAAGCAAGGCACTGTTCTAGATACTGGGGATTACAGTAGTGAATAGAACGGAAAAGTTCTTGCTCTCAGGGAGCTTAAATTCTAGTGGAGGTAGACAGAAAACAAATAACCAACAAAATGTCAGTTGACGGTAAGTGCTGGAAAAAATAAGGCACAGAAAGGGTTTTGGAGTTATAAGCTGGGGAGTGCTAGTTTGGTCAGGAAAGGTCTTTCCGATGAGGTGATGTTTACAAAGAGACCTGAATGAAGCGTGGGAGAAAGCTATGCAGAAATGTGGGAAGGACATTCTAGGCAGAGAGGATATCCAGACCCAAGGTCCAGAGGCAGGAGTATGCTTGGCTGAAAGCAGCAAACATGCCCCCGTGGCTGGCTCAGAGTGGTAAGAGATGAGAGGCACTTGCATGGCTTTATGGTCCCTGGCGAGTCTGGGCTTTACTCTGAAGAAGACAGGGAGCCATTAGATGGCTTTGAGCAGCAAAGTGACATGACTGGACATATTTTAAGAGGAGCACTCCGGCTGAGCATGCACACTGGGGACTGAGGGTAGAAACCAGAATTTCAGGCAGTTCCTGCAATGATCCCAGTGAGAGGTGGTGATGGTCTGGGCTCTGGCAACGTAGGGAGGTGAGAGAACACTGGGAGTGGGATGTGTTGGAGGAATAGGGCCAATAGGATTTCCTCATAGACTGCGATGTGGAGTGAGGGAAGAGGAGGGCCAAGGATGACTCCTAGGTTCTTGGCAAACAACTGGAGAGAAGTGAGATTTACTGAGACGGAGAATGCTGAGGGCAAGCAAGATTGAAGAATCAAGAGTCTGGGTTTGGACATGTGAAATGTGAGCTACCTATATTTTGGGATATCTATATTTAACGTGCCTTATATTGGACATTTAAGTGGAGAGTTTGAGCAGGCTGTTGATATGGAAATGTGAAGTTAAAAGAGAGATCAAGGGTTGTAAGGATAAGTTTTGGAAGTATCCAGCATTGGGATTTGCCTGGTGTAAGTAGCTTGAAGAATTAGCTCACTGAGGTTTGTTATGTGAGTTGACTTCTGACCTTCATTCTTCTGTAGATGAAATTAAGCAAGTCTCTCCTCTCTGAGACTCCCCTCATCTTCTGCTGTGCCTTCCCTGGTCAGTCTCTGGAAGCTTCCTGAAGGCGGGGATTCTGTCTTGCTTAGCTTCCCACCTCTTATGCTGCCGAGCATGCACCTGGCATGAATTGAGCAAACCATTTATCTAGTAACTACCATGCACCCAGGGCTGTGCTGCACATGCGACATTACAGAGAAACATAAGTCACTGGGGGGGAGTCAATGTCATTATACATCAAGCAGTAGAGGAACTGAGAGACCATCTCTCAGAGTGAAAAGAGACAGGGAGGTGGTGAAGGTCCCAGGGTCAAGTCTTGTCTTTGCTGCTCTATGACCTTGGGTAAGTCGCCACCCATCTGGGCTCAGCCTCATCGTCTGTAGCATGACCCAGACTGATTATGTCTAAGGTCCCTTCTGGTCCACACACCAAAGTAAGCATTACCTGTAGGGCTAGCAGGGAAGAGATCTAGGAGCCGACAGAGGATGGGGGACTTCTTCAGTTGGGCCCTAGATATTCCACACTCATACTTATCTCAGGTAAATTCAGAAAATAAACCAATTGTTAGATGCTTATTTGCCCACTTATTTTTTTGCAGATCTTAGCATCATCTTTAAAAGAAAATAAACATTTTACATAAATATAAATATGTAATATATTTATATATGTATATAGCTAATGATAGCCAAAATTTCTCAAATATCTTGCATGTGTCAGGTGTTGAGGTCAATACTTTAAATGGATGATCTCACTTAATGCTTATAATAGCCCTATGAACAGAGTTTATTTTTTCACAGAGGAAAAAACTGAAGCTACATACACACACACATACACACACATTTGCTTATGTAAATCTCAAAGATTAACCAACCAACAAACTCACTCTAACTTAATGTTTTACTCAGATCACATAATTTTAACCTAGAAAATCTCAAAGAAACACAGCACAATTCAGGTTAAACTTCTAAAATTTAGAGCAATTGAAATAGTTTATTAACTAGTATTTTAAGATAAAATTTTCTTGAAGGATATTGCATATTTTTCAAAAAAGATTTCTGGATAACCTCAGGATTTCTTTAAGACAGGTCGAATACTATTACATTTGCGAATTGAAGATAGTTTTCTCAAACAAGTACGCACAAGTCCAGATATGCCACATTGTTTTTTTAATTGCAATTCCTCCTACTTGGAGATAACTAATGTTAACATTTAGGGCACATCCTTCCCAAACTGTCTATTTTATTCAAATTTTTACACTACTTTAGCTATCTAGAAGTACTTAATTTTACATGGGCCTGTAAAAAGATGGATGGAGAAGGGAAGGACTTTCTCTTGCCCAGTTGGTAAAAATGCAGTTTTGCATGGTGGCGAGGACATGAAATTAGGGCTCTTGTAATTTTCCAGTGTGATGGGGCTTGCATGGAGTCACCATCTGTTTGCAGGGCAGCTCTGAGCGCTGTACATCTGATTTCAATAAGCAGGGAGAGCAGTTCCATCCTACAGTGCATTAGCAGGCAGGCACATCTGCTCTGTCTCCGTGCTCCAGAAGCCAACGGAAAGTTGGTCTCATGGAGCCTGTGGTTCCGCTTGACGACAGAAGACAGTAGTTGCTGTTGGATTCTCTCCAATCCCTATGGAGGTCAGGTTTTGACCCAGAGCCTTTCGGAGCTTAGAAGCCAGGCTGGTATTGTTCTTTATCATTAGTTGTGTTGTCTCAATTAGAAAAAATAAAAATCTATGAAGTCTGAATGCAGAATTCTCCAGTCTGGAATTCCTCCCACACATGGAAAACAAGACGCAGCCAAGGAAACAATGCCACTGTGTGTGTCACCCACGTATTTTGGGATCTGACCACAGAGAATAATCTGCTCTTTATCAGGGTGCTCTTCACCTGGGATTGATAAGAAGTTACCACTGAGCCACAGTCAGGAGACCTCAGTCAAGTCACTTTGTGGCGGCAAAGTAAACACTTGGGTGCTCACTGTGTAACTGGAAATGCATCCCTGATGCTGGCAGGAGGCCCATGTTTACTGTAACATTTGGATAATTATCAGCAATAAGATGTTTTATTGAACAATGTTTAGACAATGAGCATAACAACATAAACAAGCTAATTATTTCAATGTTAATAAAGAAAACATCCCTTCATCTTTAGACCACATACATTTCAGTGGAGTAAACTGATAGCCCTGTGCTGGCTTTAGGTGACGTGGTAAAGTGAGTGATGTTGGCCTTCACCTTTCCTTCCCCAGACCCCACTGTACACACTATTTCCCCTTTTCTGGGCTTTCCATTCTCTCTTGGGGCCTCCCACCCATGGCCTGCAGGGGCTGCCAGGGTCGGGGCTGTGGCTGGACCATGCGGAGCCTTTGTGTGAATTAGAAGAAGGCGCCCTTTCCTGGGGCAGATGCAGTTCCATGCCAGGTGAGCTGAGCCCCTGCTTGTGCCCTTGGCTAGAGGCCCTACGCAGGACACAACCTGCACAACTGTGGTGGTGACTCTGCCCACAGTCCCTCTGCTGAGAACTGGACAGGGCTTCCCCTCCAGACTCCTCTCACTGACTCCCACTGTCTGGGCCAGGACCCTCAAAAATAACTGCACCTTGCCAGAAATGTCACTGGGTAACCCCGGGCTCCAAAGCAGAACATCTAGGGGAACAGGTTGGCAGAAGAGAAGCAGCTAGACGGGTGGAAGGTGAGTGCAGTGTCAGGGGAAGGAGCGGCATGTGAGCTGTGCCAGTAGGCCTTCAGTGTAGGACAAAGGAGGAAGGAGGGCCAGGGGGGACAAAGCTCCTCTGCAGGGCAGCCAAGGGCCATCCTCACATCCACTCACCTTCCAACTGTCTGGCTGCTCTCCCTGTGCCAGGCTCCTCCCCTGGATATTCCGTGATTTCCAGCCACCCTCTCTTCTTTGTTGTCTCCTTTATACTCTACACAGACCCTTCAAATAGCAACCCTTCTGCATCCCACCTCCCCACCTCCCTGGAAGCCCACCTGCTGGTCCCCGCTCTCCCAGCAATACCCTCTTTGAGAGCCTTTCCCCCTCAGCTCACACCCACCTGCTGTCCACCCCCAAGCAGGGAGCTCGATCTGAGAAATAAATTCAAGACTTGGTGTTAGTAGCTCGCAGTGCTACCCTGGTCACTCTCCACTTCTGCTTTTGGGGTGGGAGCCTCTTGGAGACTCACTGTCGCCCCAGGTGGTGCTCACAGTGGGGCTGTGGGCAGGTAATGCCGAGTGGCTCCCCAGGACTCCCCGCACCACACTCTGCATGATCCTGCCTGGCTCTTACTGAGATCCTGGCTAAGAGATTTACGGGTCTTATCCAGCTTTCAGATCTGACTAAAGGTCAACACGGTAAATGGCTGCACTTCCTTCGTGCAGGGGGTGCCTTTTCCAGCACGGGCCAAGAGTGAGAGTCACTTGCTGCCTTCCAGGAGCTGGGAGACGATCAGAGGGAAGGGAACTCTGTCCCTCCAGGATGCCCCACTTCTTCTCCCAACCAGAACCCATGGCTGGCCTTCTTCAAGATTCTCGACCTCACAGTCCTGTCTGACAGCTTCCTCTGCACCCGCACGCTGCACAGACATTGCCGCCCTCCACACTCTGCAGGCGCTCCAGACACACACCCCTACACACACATGCCACACGTGCACACGTGTGCTCACACGCAGGTGTACACGTGTACATACACATGTACATGGGAAACCGAAGATGTTGCCATTTTAAAACCCCCACTTCCGGGATGGCTACCCATTCTTCCTTCCTGACTATCTTCACAAGAACTCAAAACTCACCTTTTCTTTTGGCAAATCTCTTCAGAGAACTGCGGCGACAGTGAGGGTGCGAGTGTGGTAGAATCAGTCGTTTCTAAACCTTGATCAAATCACACACAGTGTGAACTCTAACCCTTACTCACCTAGAGTTTCCTGTGCCTAGAAACAAACCAAAACCGCAGCAGTACCTTCTCCTAACCCCATGTCCTTGGCTGGGCGCTCAGCCCTGGCTCTTGTGCCCCAAGTGGCCTGAGTCCTTCCTTATATTAAGGAAGAACAATGTCAGCCTAGCAGCCTCAGCCAGGCCCTGAATTCCTGAGGGGTCAAAGCCTGACTTGAGATCTGCCTGGCCAAGTGTCTCATACAGCGCTGGGCAGGCGGGGGTGGTTGATAAATATCATTAGACGGCAAGGGGGTGGCAAAGACCACAAGAACAGGCTGTTTCTTAGCTGCTTGGTATTAACTTGTTGGGATGTCCTGGATCCCAGGAGAAGCCAGATGGCCCAGGGTCTGAAATAAACAGCCTCAAGGCCCAAGTCACTTGTCGACAGTGCCTTTCTGGGAATACACACTTGGTAGAGTTTCTGCAAGAGTGAGACCAGGTATTTGGCAGCGTCAAGGGCAGTGTTTGTGCTGCCCACAGCTAGGAAGCAAGTGGAACAGAGTAGTTCCTCTTTACACACAGGAGATAAAATCTAGGACCCCAAGCGGATGCCTAAAACTGAGGATAGTACCAAACCCTATATACACTATGTTTTTCCCTCTACATACATTCCTCTGAGGAAATTTAATTTCCAAATTAGGCATAGTAACAGATTAACAACAACTAGTAATAAAATATTAATAGAACAATTATAACAATATGCCAGCATCATATTCTTGGGCTTTGGGGTCATTATTAAGTAAAATAAGGGTCATTTGAATATAAGTTCTGCAATAATGCCACGGTAGATCTGACAAGCGAGATGGCTACTAAGTGACTAATGGGTAGGTAGCTAGACAGCGTGGATACCTTGGACAAAGGGATGAGTCAACATGTTCTAGGCTGGACAGTGCAGGATGGCATGAGATTCCATCATGAAACTCAGGATAATGCTCAATTTGAAACTTATAAATTGTTCATTTCTGGAATTTCCCATTTAATTTTTTTGGACTGTGGTTGACCCTGGGTAACTGAAACCTCAGAAAACAAAATTGTGCATAAGGGGGGAATACTGTATATGCAGCCAGTGAAAAGCTGGTAAAAATGGCTCTCCAAAGGGAGAGAAGGGGGAAGCCCTAATTTGGAGCATCTGCTGCTTCCTGTGGTGTAAATACCCGCTCCATGGCCAATTCCAAGTTGCCAGCGTGACCTCATGAGCATGGAGTTGGGAAGAGAAGTTCACAATGGAGCACGTGCGAGCCTGTGTAAGCCAGCTCCAACGCACCACTGTCTGGAACATTTTCTTGGATGAGGAAGGAAGACTTCACTTTGGAGCATCCCTCCTTCTGCTCTTCCTTCCTACCTTTCAGACCTCAAATGAATCACACCTTCCACCAGGTAAGCCTGCCCTGACCCCTAAGACACACCATCGACCAGTGTGTGGATCTCTCCTTCATGACACTTACCAGAAGAGAAACTTCCATTTCCTTGTGTGATTACTGATCACTGATTTTCTTTCTGACTAATATGTAAGCCTCATCACCAGTGCCAAGCACAGCTCCTGGCACAATGCTGGTGCTTGACAAATAGTTGGTGAATGAATGAAAGGAAGAAATGAACTGGGCCACAAGCTAGGCTCTGTTGCTAACACTGTGATTTTAGACAAGGAACTTCATCCACTAACTTTCTGATTTTCTTTCCTTCTTTTTTTGCCATTTATTAAAAAATAAAAAAGGACTGCATGATTTCTCAGGATCCTTTCAACACTAGGATTCTATGGCTCTTTGAGTCAGAGAGGGACTGCGGTTCTTTAATATCTGCAGTTGCCTCAGAACGTCTCTGCGTTTGTGGGATGTGTGTGTGTGTGTGTGTGTGTGTGTGTGTGTGTGTGGCAAGGCAAGGGCAGATGGCAGAAGAATGCTATAGGGGAGCAGAAGGCTTATAATGAAATGTTTTCATTTCCTTTTCATGTCCGAGGCTACAGGGTTATGAAAGAATCTGCCTGACAGCCAACCCTGTGTTAGTAGATTCATCCCAGTGATTCTTTTCCCGAAAGGCTCAAGACTTCCTTGGAATTAAAAATTGAAATAAGAAGTGCCAATCAGATGGCAAGTCCCTTGTGGGCAGGTGTAAGTCTTCAGTGTTCTTACAGCCCCCTAAGCCCAGATCGGTGCATGTGCACGGTGAGGCTCAGTGATACTTGCTGCACAATTAGCTTTAAGAAAGACTTCGCCCTTGTGGGAAGAGTTAGTCCTAATTACCAATTTTGATGGGACCAAAAATTTCCTCCGTTTTTATGTGCTTGCTTAGGAACACAGGCAGAAATAGTCTCACAACATTTTAAAAAGTTTTGATAGCTTTGATCATAAATGAGACAACCCTACAATTTACTCCTCCCTGAGTCCAGGGAAGCTAGAGAACCGTTGTCTCTGGAATTTCTTTTCCATCCTGGCCCAGCACTTTCTGGCAGGGCCAGTGGCAAAAGCTAAGTCTAGGCGCCTTGCCCTTTGCCGGCTACTGAATGAATTTCTGTCGGGGAGCATGGCTCCCTTGCTCTCGGGACTATCCCAGGAATGAGGGGCGAGAGCCAGGTGGGACCAACTCCAGGTCCACGGTAAGACAGGAAGGGGGCTGTTCCCTGTTTAAGCATAACATGACATTGCCTTTACATGTGACAAAGGTGCCTGGAGCCAGCAAAAAGTGGTCTCCAGAAATCCATGGGAGTGATTTTTAGTGGCTATCAATGCCCTGTGAAAGGAAGAGACTTTTGGGGTGGGCTGTACTATCCCAGCCTATATTCCAAAATAGTGCCTTAGGAACCCAAAATGGACCTGTCCAGGTAGCAGCCAGACTAGCATAAAGAGGTGATGGAGGAGCTCGAAAGGGAAGACCAATGGTGATAACAAGAACACTAAATTTTTTAAATATTTAAAAATTTTTTGATGCTTGTATGCCTGGAGCTATGTTAACCATTTTATAAGCATTATTATATTGAATAATCCCAGCAACATTACTATTACCCCCATTCCATGGATGGCTTAACTGAGGCTTACCCCACAAATGAGTGGTAAGTCACACAGTGATACCATGACATCAACCTTCTGTATTCCTCGTATAGGGATTTCCTCACATTTTAAACTCCGCTCTCTCGCCCTCTCAGTTTGCAAAGACCTCAAGCTCCAAAGTACTTCCATGAGTCATTGACTTACCATCTGAAATTTTACTTTCCAAGATTTTAATGATATAATGAGGATAGCTGCCATTTGTTGAACAGCTTTTACGTGCCAAGAACTGTGCTAAATGTTTACATATATTCTTTTCTTTAATCACGACTTTACAAGAGAGAGATTATTATGCTGGTTTCACAGTTCAGGAAACTGAGAAGAAGTTTATACAATTTGTTCAATACAATTTGTTCAAAGTCACACAGTCCGCGGGGAAGGAAGGACCAAGGCCTGTCTTTTGTCGATACATTGCCTGTGAGCAGTTTATCACCTTCCAACCAGAGAATCTGACAGCTGCTGGAAGCATCTGTCCCTGGGATAAGCATTGGTCTGAGCCTTTATCAGCCGTGTATTCCTTCACAGGAATAAAGGTTCAGAGATCATGTTTCGACGGAGTAGAAGTTTGAAAGCATCAAACCTGTTAATACGAAGACGGGGACCTAATGATCCGAGGGGAGCCCAGTGACAAGTTGCAGACGGGTTTTGTGAATGAAAAACCCAAGTGGTGTGTCAGCAGCTCTCTGAGGAGGCAGGAAGGGATGGTCGCTAGGGGTGTTTTATGACTCCTGAGGCAAAGTGACAGGAAACCTCATCGCCTCAGCCCTGCAAGGCGCACAGTGCCCAGGCAGCTATGAGACTACGTCTGCGGGAAAATCCGTATTTCTATGGACTGAGTCAGGGCCGAATTAAACATTAGGGTCATCCAACACATCTGAATTTCATCACCATTATATCACTCTTTAGACCTTGTAAATTTTCGTAATGATATTTTTGGTAGGTCGGAGTAAGCTGTCTACATCTGAGGTGTGTTACTTTAATCCTACATTAACAGACCAATAAAATGGGGTGTTGGCCAGCTAATCTCATGCAGTCATCTCCTCAGAAGTATCCAGGCAGCAGAATGAACCAGAATTATGAGTAAGTGTCTGAGGTGGCCCTGAGGGCACAGACCCTGACCATACGCTGTCCCTTGGAGAAGGTGTTGGCATGGTCCGAGCTGCGCTCTTGCCACCGGGCACCCCTCTCCCATGGCAGGGTCCGTGATGCAAACCTGGAATCTGTATAACCTGGAATCCTGGGACCTTGGAAATGTGATCCGTGATCTGCCCCGCCCCCACTTCATCTCCCTCCAGGACTGGACATCAATATTATTTTGAGATGGCACAGGGGGCTCACATGGATGGAGGGGGTGCGAAACACCAAGACTTATGTTTAATGATGGATCAGAGCATTTGGAATCAAGACTGTCTGTGAACTGCGTTTTTTATAGTTATCTCACGTGGTGTCAGCTCTATTCAGGTTGCTATGTCCACACAGGACTCAGTCTCTGCCTGGCTGCATGAGAGGATTGATTTCATCCCTCATCTGCCTTTCTAGAGTCGCAGATCTGACTCATAGCCCCCTCATTTGGCTCCTGGCAAACTGGTGGCAGAAGCCCCCCACACCTACGATGAGCTGACTCGGAGATCTTCTCTGATGTTTGCTGTTCCTTCCCTTCCGTCTACACTGGGCTCCACTCCCGACCTGAGCCAACCTGAGCTGTGATGTCTCCTTCCTGGTCCTGTCTCTCTCCCACTCACTCTTTCCTGACTCCTCTCTTCAATCTCAGCTTGGACCCCTGAGCCCTCCAGCTTGATTCTCCATCCTATCACATATTAAAATCCGCAGCTGTCTCTGCCCTAAAAGAGGGCCACACCAGGTATACCCATGCCTGAGAGGAGGCCCCTTCTCCATTTTAGGGCCACCTCATCTGGAGGTTCGGGGCCTCTTGAAACTTGCAGTGTCCCTCATGGCATGCTTCTTCCTGGAAGCCTTCCCCAAATGCTGGATCCTGTTTTCCTCTTCTTTTCCCAACCCTCTGTAATAAGCCCCGTCTGTGCCATCCTTACGGGTCACTTGTTGAATCACTCACTCAACAAAGACTCATTGAGCTCCTACTACGTGATGAACTACTTGCCGAACACAACAGAGTTCTGGAACTCATTTGTACATTCTTGTGGAGGAGACAGATAGGAAAACAAGAAAAAATCATAAAATTAAGTAACATAAAATAAATAAAGCAGGGTAAAGGAATAGAGTGGCAGGAGTATGTGGGGGTGGGGATGGATATTTTAGATCAGGGTGACCCAGAGGTGACATCTAAGCAGACCTAGATGTTGAGCAGAAGCTAGCCATGTAGGAGTGTTCCAAGTAGAGGAAACAGCAAGTGCAAAGGCCCTGAGATAGTAACAAGGTTCGCACGTTGAAGACATAGCAAGAAGGTCAGGGTGGGTGCCACATAGCAGGCAAGGGGAAGAGTGATACAAGACATTGGCTTCTTCCACCTCAGCACTATGGACGTTTTGAGCCAGATAATTCTTTGTCGTGGGGGGCTGTCCCGTGCATGCTGTTTAGCTGCATCCCTGGGCTCTACCCACTAGATGTCAGTAGCACCCCCACCCCCCATGCCCCTTGTGACAACGAATGATGTCTCCAGACATTGCCAAATGTCCCATGGGAGAAAAATCACCCCCAGTTAAGAACCACTGAAATGAGGCCCTGGCAAGAGTATGCATTTTATTCTCTGTGTAACGAAAACCCATGGGAGGCCTGAGAGCTGGGAAATAATGTGGCAACTTACATTTTTAAAAGTAGACTAAGACTCTGGCTGCTGTTGGTTCAAAAGGCTGTAGGGGAAGGAGGGTGGAGGTGGGGAGACCCAGGAGGAGGTCTGGGGGACAGTTACCCTAACTTGGGCTAAAGGGGCGGGAGTGCATGGTGAGAAGTGACTGGATTCAGAATATATTTTGAGGGTGAAGCCAACAAACTTGCTGGTGAATTGGATATGAAAAGTGAGGGGCCAGGTAAAATCAAGGATGGTTTCTAGATTATTCTGTGGGAATAATTATGTCATTATCTAAAACAGAGAAGACTAGGAGAGGAGTAGTTTGGGGGTCAAAACATTTGAGATATCCATTAGATCTCCAAGTGGACAGAGGGTCGTATGTAAGAGCCCAGGGCCTGAGGGAGAGGTCCAGATTGGAAACAGACATCCAAAAGTTGTAGATCATCGTTGGTGCCTGGGGAGGATGAGATCACCGAGGAAGAGAGTGATCTCGAAAAGAAAGAGGATCCTGGACTGAGTCTAGGTCACTCCCTATTTATAGAGGTCAGGAGAAGGAGAAGCCAGCGAAGGAGACAGAGGAGGAGGACCAGCGAGGCAGAAGGGATGCTGGGAGAGCTTGGCGTCCCCAGGGCATCCTGGCAGTGCTGCTACATCGGCCCTGGGCTGTGCTCCTCAGGACAGTCTGCCGTCCCCTGGGGAGTCGGGAGCTCCTCAGGCACTCGTGTGTGCAACGTCGGCGACGACACTGTACCACCATAATATTCCGTAACCACGTTTTATACGACCAAATGATTTAGCAAAAGTCACTCTCAGTTAATCTTTACACTAAGAAGTAAATGCTATTTGTTCCATTTTACAGCTGAGGAAACTAAAATTCAGAGCACCGCAGCAACTTGCTCTCCATCACATGCATTCTGGGGCCGGAACCCTGGAGAGTCTGATCACACATTCGTGCGTTTTCCACGGAGCCCTTGGGCCCTGCCTCACAGGGCCTGCTCACTGCCTGGCACAGGCCTTCGTTCCGACCGCGGCAGGAAGACCTCGTCTCTGCCCAGACATACGTGAGTGCTTCCCCGTCTGTGACTGAGTTGGGGAGGGGCAGGCAGGAGCTGGAACTGCTCATCTAGGGCAGGGCACTGCCGACGTCCCTCACCCAACTAAGGGCAGAGCCAGCACTAGCACCTGGAGTCTCACATTCCCTGTCCAGGTTTTCCCATCTCACCTCTTATGTCTACAGCCAAGGTGTTTCCCCATCCGTCGGCCATATCCAGTGCAACACCCTGTGAGCTATGCAGGGCAATATTATTATTCTTGCTCTACAGATTAAGAAACAGAGGCTCAGAGAGGTTCTATGATTTGCCTGAATTAAACAGCTTATAAGAGTCCGACCCAGGAATAAATCCCGTATCTCCTAAATTTAAGTATTACTGAATTGAAATACATATTTATACACGACTTAACCATTTTTGTTTCTTATGTAACACCTTTCTCAATCCATAAAAGAAATAAATTACAGATAGGTTTGTGGAATTTTTCTAAGCACAAGTTTTGCTGGCCAGAATTCTGTAATAGGTCCGTAATCATTTAAGAAGCTGAAATGACTGGAAGATGAATATTCTGTGTACTGTGCCAACTTAAAATTACTTTGTTTTTGCTTAATCATGAAGATGCTTTAAAAAGAACCTTTGAAACATATTTGTTGCTTTATTAAGCCCTCTGATTTCTGACATCTCCTGCTCTTTTTTGGAAAAATTCAAAAACAACAGCACTTAAAAACCCCACCCCCAAAATATTTTCTTTCATTTCCAAGATACAGAGATGCTGACACATGGGCATGAAATCTGGAGTCAGGCTTTGGTGTCTGACCTCTTCAAAAAAAGAAAATGAAAACATTTCCAAGTGTTCACACTTTCCCTGTGAAAGCACATACAACACTCTTAAAACCAGGTGAAAAGAAAGACTATTTGTTTCATGCATAAGAAACATTCTTGGTGGTGTGTCATATCTAGGACAATTGCTTCCGTTTGTCACGGCAAGTTTAGAAAGGGTGGAAATATACACCCCCCCGCCCCACTTTGAGCACAAAAATAATAAATCAGCATTTGCATTTTCCCACATAAACAGGTGCAACAGCAATGCATTTAAACATCTCTTTCCTGGCTTGTTTGCAGTCCACTCAAGCTCCCTGGTGTACGGCTCAATGTCATCCACCTGCTGGGGGGGGGTGCTGGGGATGGGGTGACACACATCTCTTTTCTGCTATAAATGTTATTAAAAAGGTGCAACTAGCCTGCTGACGTTAACGTTACAGGGAATAGCGGAATGAGTGCTGGAAAGGAGGGTACTCTAAGAGAAATGAAAATTATCTGTGGAACAGGTCCCATTTCTCCCCTTCCGTTCCATTGCCCTGTAACCTCAAATAGAGATGTCTTAACTGCCTAGAAAGGAGCATTAAATCTTTGGTCTGAACAGGAATTCAGCATGTTGAGGAGATGTCACTAATAATCCTCTTTGAGTCCTAGTGGTGAAAATGGGGCCCAGTGGGAGGGCATTTTACTAGAAGAGAGCTGGAATGAGCCCCAGGGGAACAAGGGCAAATACAGAAGCGAGCAGGGAGGCAAAGCTTCCCAGTGAACAAAGAGGCAGGCAGTTTGTCATCACTGATCTGTCCTCACAGGCTGCGCTAGCCAGGCTCTCAAGAAAATTGGGACATGTCACCTTTGTGGCCTTAAAGTAGAATCTTGGTGTGGGTCACCCTTCCATGTACCCTGCCCTGGGAACCGAAGGTCAGTAACAAATTGCCCGTTTGGTTGAAGGCTGGAGTTAGGGTTAGAGTTTGGTTCACCTGAAGGTGTCAGCTGCAGTGTCCAAGTTAAGAGCCTTTAAGCTGCTGCTACCAGGAGAGAAACTTAAACCATCTGCATTGGGGCAGCCTGGAGCCTTGCTCATGAGAAAATGTTAGGCTCTCGGCTCTGGCTGGGAACTTCTTTAGAATTTTGACAATATCAACATTTTAATAGTATCTTAGCTCTGTTGTTCTTACAAAAATATACTGAGGGGGAAGGTTATGATTTTGTGGGAACGGAAGCTCCTTCCGAAGTCACCGTAGCTAAGCCTTTATCCTGGTGACAAGGCCAGGAAAGGCCATGATATCCCCGACAGTGCCCAGTGACAGGGAGAAGGATGTCTTATGCCTCTTGGACAATTACTGTCGTGGTCGTGTCTAGGGAAATAGACTCAGAAAGATGGTTCTCCAAGCATGAAATGGGAGAAAGATGGTGAGAAGGTGGGACCAAATAGAGGATATAATTGTTGTTGCTTCTTTGCTAGGTTTGCAAAGAAAAAGCAAACCTCAGAGATAAAAACATTTAAGGGAGTCATAGTTCTGATGAGGCTGAGTAGTCACAAAGAAGACAAGGATGAAGCAGGAGGAAGAACAGGAGGAGAAGGAGGAGAGGAAGAGGAGATGCGGAGTAGGAGGAAGAGGAAAAGAGGAAGAGGAGAAGGAGGAGGAATGGGGAGAAGACAGATGATGATGGCAGCTCTCGCTTACCGAGGGCCTCCTTGGTGGCAGGCACAGTACCGGCCACTTTATGCATCTCCGACACTTGATCTACACAACAGCTCTACAAGGGAGAAACTAATCTCACTTTACGCATGGGGAGACCAATGCTTACAGAACTAAAATTACGCAGATCACACAACCACAAATCACAGAGCTGGGATTTAACCCCGAGCTTGTCTGGCTTCCGAGCTAGGCCTTTTTCTAAATCATGCTGTCATCTATGCCAGCGGCTTTCAAACTTTTTTGAGTATGACTCACAGTAAAAAAAATGCATTTTCCATCATGAGCCATTTTGCACATATATGTGCATATACATATATACAGTACAACTAAAAAGTTTTATGAACATTTCCCCTTGTCATACGTGATGCATGTTGAATTTTTGAAATCTTACTCTATTCTCTTTTATTTTTTTCCCTAATAAGAGTTGTGCTACTAAATTGATTTCATGACCTGCTAATGCGTCTCCTTCTATACTTTGAAAAACATTTTCCTTCCTCTACTCTATGACCGTTGATTTGAAATGTTTTTTAACCTCCTGCTTGATCTTGGTAGATGCCGGCAGCATCTTGCTTCTGAGGCTCGCTGCTAATTGTGTACTCTGCACCATCCCTCCAGCGAGGGGACATCATTAATAAAATATTTCAGAAATTACAAATATCTGACAAAGCCGTTTGTTTGGAAAAGAGTCAGTCCAGGAAACCATCCAGAATACATAATCACTGATCTCAGGCACCGACTGGTAATATTTTAAGCGGCTGATGCATGCTTTCGCAAAAGAAACTATTTTCTCTGCTTTCCGAGCCTAAAGAACTCATCTTCTCTAATGGGCAATGCACAGTCACCATCTAACAATAACTGGGTAGAGGAAAAGAAACATTCGAGGGTTGTGGGGACTCCATCAACCCACCATCAAGAGTAGTGTTGTCTTTCTCAATTTTGGGTGAAAACAACCAGGATCTGAAATTAGATTGCTTTTCGGGGGAGTGTGTATATCTCCACCCTGATTTAGGATTTTCGGGATGATTTTGTTTCAGCAGCTAGGGGCAGTGGCCGGGTTGGTTGAATCAGATTTAGGTCATGAAAAGTGAAGTCCCGATCAGGTGGCTCAGCGCGAGTCAGCACCGACAGGCTGTGGACTCGGTGACTTCACTCCAAGCAATGTGCACGCTAATTGAGAAAACATGTTCCTGGGATGGCCTCATGCAAAAATCCAGATTTACGAATTTTTTTTTATTCCTAAGAATTCCTTGAATATTTGCTGTGCGTGTCTATACAGCCTCCCAGAGCACTTCTCCTCCTTATTGAGTAGGGTTGTTTTTCTGCTGTGGCCCAGGTCTGGTTTTTCAAGGGTGGGATTCTGACAGAGGGCACTGGGCAAGCAGCCACAGGCCTTGGGGAGAAGCAAGGAGAGGGCAGGAGAGAAGAAAAATAATCTATGCCTTCTGTGCTCTTCCTGGGGCAGAAAAAGCGATCGAAATCCAAGTCCCTGAAAAGCAATTGTGCACAAGCCCAGTGAGGGCCCTGCCTATTTCTGGCTCTGGCCCTTCCTTCGCACGGCCCTCTGGGCTGGCTACACCCCGCATACCCAGCATTGGGAGCAGAGGTTAGGCTTACTGGGCTTTTGCTACATTCCAGACTCTGTGGTTAGGACTTTCCATCATTCTCCTCTCGTCTGCACAACCGCCCTCTGAGGTCAGCATTACGATTCCCTTTCACAGATGAAGAAACTGAGGCTTAGGAGGATTAAGTTATGTGGTCACAGAGCTAATAAGAGGTGGAACTTGGACCCAAGGCCAGTTTTTATCTAATTTTGCTTCTACAAAATCCTAACTGCCTACAGGACACCCCCTCCTCCACGAAGCCTCCCTGGAGGTCTCCTTGACATTAAGACCTCTCCCTTCTTGGAGGTCTTATGGCCACACAATTAGTTCTTCTTTGGCTAGTTCTGGTTTTGATATTGCTCACAGTAACTCCGAGTGTGTTCATTTAGAGAAGAAGATTAAAAACACTGCAGAAGGTTTGGTCTGGTTTGTATGGATGTTTTGAAAGTGAAGAAATTATACATTCAATCTCAAAGTTTTGGCTTTTCTGGAAAAGTTGCAAGATCTGGCTACCTTAGACCTACAATCCTGCAAAACAACCGATGGCCTGTCCCTTTTTTGGTGGGGCATCCTCTCAGGTTTTCCACAGTCCTTATCAACCTGTGGCCTTACCCCATTTATACTATCTGATGAGCCTCTGAAGCCATTCTAGTTTGGACTCCTGAGCAAGCTCCTTGCGACAAGATCATGACTTACATGTATTTTGAGTCCCCACAGTCCCCAGGCCCCCAGGTAGCATATTAATAAAAAATGCTAATTGAGAGAAGGAGATCAATCCAGTAGCCTGAGATATGGAGGGGCCTACCTCCCCTGTGGGGTAGGGACTGTCTTCTGCTTTCACCACGGGTTAAATCAATTCAGCAAACAGCTGCTCAAGCCTGGCCCTTGGTCTGAGAGTGCACAAATGTCCTCCTGCCACAGCAAAATTCACTTTCTCCTTCCTCCTTCTCCTATACACTTGAAGATATCCTAAGAAACTTAAAATCCGGAAGACAGAAAAGAGTTGTTATGTGGCGTAAGGAACCAAAACATAAGTAAAAGCTGCCAATAAAAATGGCCATTCTTAAGAAATTCCTTATTTAGAGAGCATTGCATAACATTTCTGAAATAAAAAGTCTGAGAAGTTTGCCTCTGCAAGAAAATTACAGGAGAATCCATGAGTCTCCTCTTACCCAGATATTATGAGGTGAAGATAATTCAGAAGATGAAATGTTTGGTTAAAATTCTATCAAAATGAGAATGTTAATTACAGAAGGTCAAAATATAGGTGAGTAAATTCCTAGAGAAGCTTTCAATACTAACGAAAAGATTTCTTCTCCCCATGCAGCAGAGCTTTATATGCACAGAGATGTTTAAAAAAAACACCCCAAAATATAAAGATGATGTTGTCCTACCTGAAATGAAAGTGCATGAAGGGAGGACTCCCCTCAGATCAGCCCCATCAAGAGAGAACATGAAAGAAGGAAACTCATGTTTGTCAGGCACCTTCTTCGTGCCGGGCCTGTGCTGATGTTCTACCTACGCCAGCCCACTCGGTGTGCACAGCAGCCAGACAGCACAGCTGCTGCTGCTGCTAACTTTGTTTACAGACAAGGAAACTCAGGTAGTGAGTTCCTCAGCCCACCTGTGCCTCTGCTCTCCTGGGGTGCTACGTCCTTCCTCCCTGCTCAGCTAGTCTAGCATCCTCAGGCAGCTAGAAACCAGCACTTCTTCTCCTTCTCCTACAATTTCAAAAATTGTAATCCTCAATCCAAAAGGAGCCTGTCCCTCTTGGGGGGGGGGCACATCATGGGGGTTTAACACATGGTCATTCACAATGACGAGGTGGCACCTCAGTCTGCTGACCTCTGAGCCAGGTCTGCTGAGATCCAAAAATGGGATGGCATTTTGCTAGGCTGAACAAGTAAGAAATGGAAGTCACTTTATGAATAATCCACGGTGACGACAGATTGAAGACAGGACAGGACAGTTCCCCCACACCGCCAACCTGGGCAAGGGCTGGGCTCTTGAGGCTTCCACCAGACAGGACAGTCCTCCCCAGGCTCACTTAGGAGTAGCAGGCAGAGGGAAGGTGATATACACCACCCACCCTGGCTACTGAAGGAGCAGCCAAAGGGAAATCAGCTCGTCTGTACAGACAGCAACTACTTCGTGGTTATTGGGAAACTATCCCTGTCGTAGTGGATTGTAACTGCCCGATGTGGGACAGCTTCTGCATGGAACTGGGGCTGTTCCTTCCCACTGATTCTATAGCCAGATTCCTCCACTTGCAGGGCTTTCCACCTGCAGAAGCCACCACAGGCTGTGCCAAAACATCTCAGTCTGCTTAGCCTCATGGTGAATTTTCAGGAAAATCCTGACTGACTCTGACTAATACTACTACTAATAAAAAGACTTCCTGCACGTGAAAGAGGTTCACCAAACTCTTGGGCAATGCAAAAAGCACTGTTGCTAGTCCCACTTGATGGAGTTCATCATCAGACCAACCTTATTTGGGGATCTCTCTCTCTTTTTTTTTTTGTGCCTTGTTAGGAATCAGCTCCAAGCTCTTTAGTGCATTTTCTCTCCTACTTATAATGACTTAGGCATTAGTAGCAAATATGTTTTCCTATAATATCCTCCAAAGATATTATTCATTTTTACGCTATTAATAAAAAAATGGTCCTATTTTTTGTCTGCCATTGAGACCTTGGGGCAGAGGTGAGGATAACGTGAGCTGTTCTACTTGAGAAAAAACCCAGTACCATGAGCACCATCCCTCCAGTGTAGCATTGCTAGCCTATTTTTTTTTCAATCAAATGTCACATTATCGATTCTCATTTATTCTCACAGCTTGGGCACAGTTGTATTAATTTGATGTCAATGTGTATTCATGTTGTATTAAGCGCTGTCAGCGCTGGGAGGCTTCTGCTTCGGGGAAGGGACCTCCTGGTGCCAGAGTGTGATCCATTTAGTAAAGGAGAGAGGATTTCCTCCCAGAGCTGTGGACTCCCCAGGCAGACAGTCTGCCTGTGTTTTTAATAGCATATGGCAGAGAAGGAAGCTGCTTTGCTCTAATAGCACCTGTCCCTTACCAACATTCTTCCTGGTTTCCTCTTCTTATAGGTCAATTTTAGTCACACTCTACTCGCAAAAGGCAAAGGATGATGTCTGGCGGGGCCACAGCACTGAGGTTCCTGCTGATGGCAGTCTGAAGTCTGATATGCTGGCTTTTAGAGGATGAAGCCAGGGCTGTGCTTCTGAAGCCCAATTCAATGATCAATCATAGATGCCCCAACAGAGGGCCTGGAAGAAAGTCCCTTATTGATAATTTCAAGGGAGTTCTCAAGTGGGAGCGGCATATCTTTTAATATGAGCATTTAGCTCCATATGGGGGGCATTTTTGGTTGTCACTATGATTTCTGAAATTTATTAGTTGGGGCAGGGATACTAAACTTCCGGTACTGTTGGTCACATTTATTCAAGAACTGACCCAAAATACTGATAGCCCCATTGAGAAACAATATTAATCCAATATGCTTGCTTTATGGATTGGGAAAGTGAGGCTAGAGAAGTTTAGTGACTTGCTAAAGGTCATAAAGCTACTTTTCCTTTTTTCTCAGAACTTAGAAACTACCACAGGAAGTTTACCCAAAATACAGGAGAAAAATATTAAGAGATCATCTCAACATTTTAATCTGATTCCTATTGTATCATAATCTGAGGCCAATGGTCTATAGAAACTCCCTGAAAGCATGTAAAGTAGCCTGTAGAGAAGCAATGAAAATATCACGAACCACGAGAAACTCTTCTCTATTGTATGTTTTCATTTTTCTGGTCATGGCTAAACTTTGTTCCTTGCCTCAAATAGAGACATTTCCATGCTCGTGCATACCCAATTAAAAGGACAAGGACCCCAAAGCCTCAATTTCTCCATTTGCACATCAGCTTCAGGGTCATCTTGGTCTCACTGCTATTTGGAGTTGGGATGTTGACTGTTTCCCCGCTGTCAGGCAGTGAGGTCACATAGGAAGTAGTTGGGGGTCTTTCATCCTCATTTATTTGTCTGATGCCACGATACACTATTCCATGAAACTGGTCCACTACGGAGTTGATTTCTCAGGACCTGCTATGCCTGAGGGCTCATGGTTTACAAGATTAGAGGTGACAGTCAAAGAAAGAGACTGACTCTTTCTATGTCAAAGAAAGGTATCTTCTGGAAACATGGGTGTTTGCTCACAGATATCTAGAGATTTTATGAAAACCCTTAGCAAATCTTCCTCTGCCTTCTGAAAACAGAGAGAGTATTTGCTGCCAGCAAAAATCTCCAAGGCCTGCTCTGGACCCTGTAGTCCCTGCAAGTTCTGACTGGGAGAAGGTAAATGGCTGGGCCCCTGCCCTCCGGTCTGGCACCGATGTCTGCTCGGGGACCTTGGCCTTGGCCCTGCCCCACGCCAAAAGAGAAGGGCAGTGGCTGCACATCTTTGTAGTTTCTCTGAGGCTCCGATGCAGGGTGCTCCAACAGGGCACTCCACGAATGAGCAGCAGTAGCGCTCGGCATTCATTTACAAGGAAAGTTGTTTGATTTTTTTTCATCAGTTTAATCTCAGTAATGATGAGAAACTTCCCTCAGGCTCCAGCCCTGCCCTGCCCTGCCCTATCCTCCCTGCCGATGCCGGCAGCTGAGGCACAGATTTCCCCCTGGAAGAGAATGGCAGTGTGAAGCCTCATCCCTGCTCCCACTGGCCCTCAGGGTGGGGGAATTTTGGGGTGGGCAATAGGAGGAGGGAACCTCATTCCTTGACAAAGGTGAAAGGTGGGGAAAGGGCCACTAACACCAGGATGACCGCCCTGAGTGGCAGTTCTCTCTTCTCTGGTGGGCCTGGGCCGCTGCAGGGGTAAGGTGGCTGCCCAGGGGAGCAGTGGTGCCAAGAGGCGGTTATAAAATCTTCTGAGGTACTCTGACCTTCCTACCAAATCGTGTGTCCCCATGCCCCAGAGATCTTGGTTTCCCATTTGTGGTGCCTCCTAACATTTTTCCCTTCAAAGCTTCCTTTTTTCACCTGCATAGAAATGTTGGGAAAAGAGTTGGGGAGGGGTTTGGCAGCATGTGACATTAACCCCACCTCCCCCCTCAACAAGAGGGGCATTCACTTCTATGCGTCGATGCCAGCTGGGCCAGTCTCAGCCCCCAGACCCCTCTCAACCCCCAGCCACCAGTCCCCTCTGAACTTCTGAGAACATTGCCCATCATGAATTGACATTTGGATTGCTCAGGTTAACATAGGACTTATTATTCAACAAAAGAGACCCATCAGGTTTAATATAGCCTTTCTTCTGTGACTCTGCAGGAGGAGAAAGTTTCGGACATTTGGTAGGAAACTGTAAACACTGGGCAAGAAGGGCTGGCAGGGGCCAACTGTTGCTGCTCTACTGCACTGTTTTGAGAGGAAGAAATAGTCCCCTCCAGCAGACTTAACTGACAGCTTCAAGAGTTTGAAGACCCTGGAGAGAAGTTGCGGTGGGCCCTCCACCACCGTTTCCGAATTTGCAGAATGCGGCTGGCCCTGCCTGTGTAGGGAGGAGGGGAGGAGCACTGGCGGTGGGTGTGCCCAGAGGATGGAGCCAGGGCAATTAATCAAGTGCCTTTTCTCCAGGATTTCCATTGGCCTCAGATGACAGATGGGCAGAGGCACCCAGGAGAGCACTATTTTGGTTTCCATCTGGGAACGTGCACTAAGTTTTCCTTAATGCCCACAGCACCCAAAAGACTTTGCTGTAATACACTTTAATACATGAAACACCCATAAATTATCCTTCAAACTGTTACAACTTCCAACCTGGAACAACTTGGAAAAACCAGCCTAGCAAGCAGGCTCTTTTTTTAATCTCTCAAGTCACAAGAGAAGAGAAAGTTCAAGCAGAAAACACCATCCATAAGAATCTCAGAGATTTTTTTTAAGAAGGAGCGTTGTAATCAAACTAAGCTAAGCCTCTTGTTTATGCTGGCTCAAAGCTGCAGCTCCCTGACCCCCGAGTCCTCTCTCTCCCTGCCCTAGATCCTCACCACCTGAATGAACCCTGGCGCTGCCCGCCTCGACCTTCGATGCCAACTTCTTCCACACCTGGCTCAGACAGCTGGAGCCGAGGCGAGTGACACATATAACAGGGTTTAGCCTGTCGACCTCGACCTGAGGATGTCCAACGCGGCTCCATGGAGGGCCCTGCTACAACGTCCGGACCCCTGCACTTGGCCCGTAGACTTAGTGTGTCCACCCTGGTGGCCCTCAATCCGGACTCCCAGCCCTCCTGCGACGCGCCGAGGAGCCCTGAGACCCTGGCTCTATTCCCTGCATTAGGTCTAGAGCACCCTGCCCTGCTCGTCCCCTTACCTGGGGGCAGCATACTTTCCCCAATTCGGCGACAACCTCAGCCCGCGCGCTGTGCACTCGCCCTCCGCGGTGCGGGCCACCACTCCTCCGGCCGCGGCGCGCATGCAACCCGCGCATCCCTCTGCGCACATTCACTCTCCCTCAACTGCGCGCTGTCCCCTTCTAGCCCTCGAGCTAGTCCCCGGCATGGCCCTGCGGCTTCTGCAGGCGGTACGGTTGCCTCCTGGACTTCGGGCCATCCCGGCACCGGAAACTCCGCGACCAAAGAGAGAGCCACTCCCTGCGACTCGCCCGCCCGCGAGGGTCCCGCGTCCCCACACCCACTCGGGACATTCCTCTCAGGGCTGCACTTCAGCCCCTCGGAACCTCGGAGGTGCCCGGAGATCTCGCCAGACCGGGATCTGTGCGCACTGCGCCGAGGAGCCCAGTCGCCCCGGCCCGAGCCCGCGCCGGCGCCCGCGCTGCGCCCCTCTCGGGGCTCGGCTCGGGGTAGCCTGACTCACCGCTGCGCTCCCCTCCGGCTCCCAGCGCTCTCTGCCGTGCCGGAGCGCCGAGCTGCTCCAACACAGGCTTCTTGAATTGTTAGCCCCTCCCCCCGGGCTCCTGAGTCACACCCTCTCCAAATCCTGCCCCCCACCCTCCCCTCCCCACCCCTCCCCAGCCCCGCACCTGCTCTGGCTGGGCTGAGGTGCCCGGCCGTAGGGGGTCCTGGGGTCTAGGGGGCGATCGCTCTCGGAGACCAGGCCGGCCCGGGGAGGATTCAAACCTCCAGAGGTCAAAGGGAAACCCGTCGGGGTCGCAGGGGCCGCGCGCTCCAAGCCCGGACGCGGATTTTCCCCGGGCTCCGGCGGGGGGTGCTAGGTCCGACAGGCTGCGGCTGGGCGGAGTTGCCCCAGCGCTCCTCACCTCCCCGCCCTGCCCCCGCAATTGTCCGCCGCCAGCGCCTCCGGGTCTCCCTCCGTGCCCCAGGCATCGCTGCTCCCCGCGCCGTCTGAGGGAGCTGTTCTTCCGGGACGCCTCCCCTCACCCCAGGACAGATGAGCACCCAGGGGAGCTACGCGAGATGCACGTGCCCGGGCGCCTCTGACACACTGCAGGGCGGCGGCTCCGAGAGCCAGAACCAGTTGGAGAGCCCCCGGGCAGGGGAGAGTTCGGTACGGAGTCCAGGAGTAGAGGACTTCAGCAGTCAGGACCTAGACCCCCGGGCCTTAACTTAAGGTCCTGAATTCCCCGAACTTCGGGGTCCTGAGCCCCTCTGAAATTGTAGGCCAATTCGCCCGTCCGTGTGCAGCTCTCTTTTCTTTCTTTCTTTCTTTTTTTCCGGGTCCCCAAGAGTCTGCAGCTTCTTTTAATTTTACAAGGGATCTGTGACCCCAAACTGACATAAACAGCAGACCTTCAGCCCCACCCCAGGCCCTACCCGGATTCCCCTCTATACCCACTGTGCGACCTTCAATGAAGTG
>CAUYSK010053652.1:0-41730 GCA_963575035.1 Avahi laniger | reverse complement strand
TAGTTGTATAAGAATGCCTAAGAGAACATGCCCAGTAATGGCAACTGTTTTTTGATGATTTGATTGGCTGTAGCTTTTTATGTATATATTAATATTTTTATATTTTTAAACATCCTACAATAAATATACATTACTTATGTGATAACAATAAATTCAAATATAAAATACATCACAGCCTTTATTATTCTTTGTGACATAAAAGACCATAACCATGAAAAGTCCAAGCTTGTGGATGGTTGGCAGGACATTAAGTTTGTTTAGCTGAAATTTTCCCAAGTGGTGATAAACTAGTTAAGTTTGCTAGTTCCATCACTTGCTGGTAATTTTGCCATTAAGGAAGGATATCTTAAAACTTTCCACTCCCCCATCCCTGAGCATCTTCACTGCGTCTCAGAGCCAACCCCACCTGCTGTTCCTGCAAACGCATCCCTGGCCATGTCTGTAACCTCTGGCAAACTCTCTCCCTGAATCTCAGCCATGTTCTCTCACAGCTTGCAGCTTTTTAATTACCAGCCAACCACGAAGCTGAATCCTAGCTATGTGACTTTGACAGCATCAGAGGACAGGCCTGGTTGGCTTGAGAGCTGGTTCATAATTACTTCTGGGTAACTAGGAGGGTAGCCATCCTGACTACTCAGCTGGGTGTAGGACTCTGATCTCAGGGTGCCAGAGTTGCTGCTTCTAGTTTTCCCTAGATTCAGTGGGATTTACACTTATTAATTCCTGCAAATCAAAATGAAGATGTTCCCTGAGGTTGAAGGCAGGGGTTACTCACACATGTCAAGAAAGAAAATAACGACCTGGAGTTTACCTGAAGTTTTATCATTCATACGTAGAGAGAGAAATATCATCTATCGGGCATCTCCTGTATACCAGACATTGAGCTAAGTCCCTTCAACAGGAGCTCATATGAATCCCCACCAAGGGATGGAATAAGTTTTACTGTGTGAGGTTTTGAAGAGAAAATATGTTTCTAATGAGCTAAATAGTCATTTGATTTGGTGATGCGTCCCTGATGAGAAATACACCAGGGGGATGTTCTTAGTCATTGTGAAGCAGTTCAACATGACACAAGATCATGGATTTTAGGGTCAGAGATATGTGGGTTTTGCTCCTGACTCTGCATTTGGGAAAGTTGTTATCCCAAGGTTGGTCTTATGTGACAACACGGGAAGGGTGTTTTAGTGCCAAGCAGCCAGAAAATATGACCCAGATCCTCATGCAGAGTGACTAGCAAAACGACTGGAAGAGGTGGCCAACGATTTTTGTAATCTCTTTACACTTTCCTTCTCATAACAGGACACTGATTTCAAGTGAGAGAAGTATTGCATGGAAGTATTGTTATTTTTGCTTAGCAAAATGTATGGGGTCAATAATTAATATTGACCTGTAGCAAGCTTTATTGATATCAACACAAAGATACATTTTCTTGCTGTTTCCTAACCCACTGCCTCAAGGTGGTCAGCACTTTATCCTAAAGGGTGTTTGAGCAGAAGTCTCAATTCTGACTCACAGAACTATTGCTAAGGGAATTATAGCCATGTGTGGAAGGTAGACTCCCATACCTCCGAGACTCTCCCTGCCTCTAAATCTCTATTTTATTGTTTTCTTTCTTACTATCAAAACTCTTTCTAAAACAAGAAAATATGAAAGATATATTCCCTGATGCAAGAAAAGAAACACTAGGTTATTGCCAGATCATTTGAACCTGTGTTCTCATGTAATGCTAGACTATTATGGCAGAATTGCGTAGCGTATAACAGCTCACACAGCATTGCCTGCTGGGGAACATCACAACACAGCCTGCCCTAATACTCCTAGAGTATATAGTGTTAAGTTTAATCTTGATCATAAAACTGCCTCATAAAACTGTATAGGTAACAACTTAAATGTCCAATGCCAAGGGCATGATAAAGTAAACCGCCAGATAAAATACAGGCTCACCATCCTCGATCCAAATTTCTTAAGGCCAGGAATTCAGAATCTGTGGATTTTAGAAAAGTACTATGGTGCACATGCTGTATACTATGCAATATCCCCAGTGAGGACTGGAGCAACCCCTGACCATTAAATACACTAATATTTCTGTAATGAAACATATGAGTGGTCACACTAATTGGCATAAATGAAAAACACACATTACTTTACCCCCTTGCAGGTTAGGTTTTGCTGTTAAATTATGTACAAAAATCTTTCAGTAGTTCCAAGCTTTTTGACTTTGAAATTATGGAGAAGGGGTTGCAAAGCTTATTTATGTAGTAGCTTTAACATACCATGATTTCGAAGAAATTAATAATGGGAAACAATGCTCATAATGTAAAACAGTATTATTGAATGAATGACTTGATATAAGTATTAAAAGTAGGTTTTCTAAAATTTTAAAATCTTACACATAGGTATAGAAAATGACCTGAGAAATCTTAGGCAGCAGGGTAGTAGTACAGGATGCTAGGATAATTGGTAATTTTCTTTTTCTTCTTTGTAGTTTTGTGTATTTCCTAAAATTTCCATCAGAACTAGGAATAATTTTGCCAATGAACAAAACTAGTTTGCTTTTATAACTTTTTTTTAGCATTATTTCAAAGTGAACCCTCGGGGGGCCCCTTCTCCCATTGGTCCCCAATGTGGGGTATATGGGAGTGACTTCCACTCAAGTTCTGCAGGAGCCTGGCCACTGCAGGGCCATGGCTTCCTGGAAAGGGCCTCGACGCAATCACTCTCATGACCTTGTCTCTTCCAGAACACTCAGAACTGCAGCCTCAAGGTTCTTATCAGTTCTGTCCAGAACGATGAAGAGATCCTGGAAACCAAATCCCAAGACTCCTTTGTCTAGCCTTCATGGGGTAATGTCTGCCCTTCTCCGGCAGCGCCCATGTACTCTGAGGACTGAGGCTTTATGTAGCTTGATTGATTGTTAAGGAAGCTACGAGTTGTGTTGCATGGAAAGTCAATGTGAAGTAGCCTGCTAATTTCAGAAGCAATTTAGAATCATGACACCAAGGCCGCTTCTTAGTTCTTGTAGAGTTTCTCCATCACTTTCTACATAACACTAAAATGGCTAACATTCTTTGAGGGCAGGGACTAGATCTCATTCATCTTTACAAGGGAGGCAGCTCCTATAAGCGAACTAGGTGTCTCAGTTCAGTGCTCAATATAATATATACTCAGTAAATAAGTGCTTTTCACTGGACTGATGATGTTATATCAGAATACATGTACATATATGTGTATACATACATGTGTGCACACATATACATGCATAGGTACACACATATACACACAAGGTGATGGTACCTGAAGGTAGGGTGTTTGGGGAGTGATTAGGTCATGAGGGCAGAACACTCATGAATGAGATTAGTGCCCTTTTAATAGAGACCCCAGAGAGACCCCTTGCCTTTTCTACCATGTGAAGACACAGCAAAAGGACGGCCATGTATGAACCAGGAAGCAGGTTCTCACCAGACACCAAATCTGCTAGTGCCTTGCTCTGGTACTTCCCAGCCTCCAGAATTGTGAGAAATAAATTTCTGTTGCTTATGAGTTACCTAGTCTAAGATGTTTTGTTACAGCAGCCCAAGCAGATTGAGACAGATAGTGAGGAATTAGTCATAATTACAAAGATCATTTAGGATTCCGGGTTACAGAATTGTAAGACATCATTTTTCAACCCTGGCTGTAGAATAAACTCAGCTGAGCATTAAAAACTAAAAAAGACCAATGTCCAGGTATTCTTATTTCTTTTAATCTGGGGAAGGACACTGAACTTGTTTTCTGTTTGGAGTTTCCCTGATAATTCTAATGTTCCATCAGGTTTAAAATCCACTGACTTGAATTAACTGGATTAATAATTTTCACCAAGAAAGTGAGTGCTCGCCCACAAGGCACAGGGGAACAAAACTTCTGTCTGTGTATGGGGTGGAGTGGAGCACACATTTCCAAACTACATTTGCACAAAGTCTGAGATGTGGCTGTCTCCTCTGAGTCATATCTGGGCCACTACTGTAGATGACTTCTCGAGTGTGTCAGCAAGGAAATGGTGCCGAGAACCACTGCTTTAGTTCAGAGCGTCTCAAACTTTAATGTGCCCAGGAATCAACTGAGGATCTTGTAAAAGTACAGATTCTGCTTTAGTATGTCTGCGTTGGGCTGTGCACCTGGAATTCTGCATTTCTAGCAAGCCCCTCGGTGACACCCAAGCTGCTGATGCACAGTCTGCACTTAGACTAACAAAATCTCGCAGATCAGTGCACACTGGACTGGAAACCATAAAGGGTGAGAATAAAATGTGCAGGATACTAGGGTAGCTTACTTTTTATTCATGTAGTACTAGTTTATCCGTTTTCCTTTAATGCGTAAGTGTACTGGAGGGAGATTCTAATTTTAATATTTACTTTTCATTTGGGGACAGGCCAGCTTGGTCCTAGATGGATTGGCTGATTCGAGGCTGAACAAGATGAAAGAATAAAGAAGAGATTCGAATTGATGGGAACTAGGGAAGGAAAAGGATGATAGGAGCTTTGGAAAAGAAGGAGAAGAGTTATTTAGCAAGGCACATTCCTAATATCGTGGTATGAGATAGTCAAATGTGTAGGCTCCACTGTGGCTCATTCTAATGAGGAGAAAGTTAATGTTTATTTAGCGATGATGGTTTGGCCTCTCCCCCGGTGCACACACTGCCTGCTTCATATTGAGGTGATGGTAAAGCTGAAATAATAACTCTGCCCTTTGGAAAGCATGATCAGGAGACATTTCCAATAAGAGGCCAACTTCCTGGCTAAAAAACAAAGCCACCTAAAGTCTCATGAAAGGCAGAGATTTATTTTCTTTATAGACTAGGCCACTGGCACAGGTTAGAATCACCAAAAGATACAGAAGCAGAGACAGAAGGGTAGGGGGGTCTCAACGACACAGGCAGAAGGAAGCTCATAGCTCACATTGCCAGAATTGTCAACGTGATCCCACGTCGCCCCTGAAGAGGGGAGTGAGCGTGAAAATAAAACCTGCTGCAGTGGATCGAATGATGGCTCAAAAATAAATACGTTCATGTCCAAATCCCTGGCTCTTGTGAATGTGATCATATTTGGAGGTAGGGTCTTTACAGATGTAGTTAAGGATCTGGATAAGAAATCATTTTGGATTATCCAGGAGGGCCTTAAATCCAATGACAAGTATCTTTATAACAGAGAGGTGAAGGGGGATTTGAGATGGGCAGAAGAGGAGAAGCTATAGACACACATGTGAAACGGAGGCAGAGATTGGAGTAACACAGCCACAAGCCAAGGAGCACCTGGTACCACCAGCAGCTAGAAGTGGCAAGGAAACATTCTTTCCCTAAGCCTTTGAAGGGAGAAAAGCCCTGTTGACCCCTTGGTTTTGGAATTCCAACTTCCAGGACCGTGAGAGAATAAATTCCTGTTGTTTGAAGCCACGCAGTTTGTGGTCATTTGCTATGACTGCCCTAGGACAATAATATACCTGCCTTACTATTTATTCCATTAGCACAAACCTCTAATTCCTCTAGCTTCTACTGAAATTGCTGCTTGCCGCATTTATCCCCAATTATAACTTTGGACCTGAGAATTCATCCCCTTTGTTGTGAAACCACACATTAACTATCATCTCACCCAGATGGACACTAGCCTGACTCCTTGCTTGTGCCTCTTTGTTTCCCACAGAGTGTGGTGATGGAAGGAGCACTGGATTTAGAGTCAGGCAGACTTGAATTCCAGCCCCATCTCTATCAGTATGTTCTGTGTCATCTCAGACAAGTCATTAGACAAGGGAGCTAATGCCCAGAGAAGCTAGCAAAACCTGCCATGCAGTCCCACGGTAAGGACTGAAGAGGAAAAGGAGGCCACGGCACCTGGTACAGAGGAGGTGCTCCCTGAGTTTTGTTCTGGGTCACATGAGGAGCCCATCTGTGGACTGTGTGCCAAGAACTCCCGTTACACTTTTCATGGCAAGAGGAAAAGAACTAGACCCAGTTTGCTCACCCCGTGGGCCTGGCTGGGGTCAGGTTGCTCAGCCTGGACACCTGTGGGTATCTGTGGGCAGCTGAGACGCTGGGTTGCTATAGTACCTGCTGCTCCCTCCACGTCCCTCTGGATCCCAGCTCTCCACCGAGTGCCCTCCTGAGGGACACAGCCATTGCCTGGTCACCCTGGACTCTCTCCAGGGCCCCTCTAGGACCAGGAGATCCACCCAGGAGACAGGCTCCTCCTCGGGGCCAGATCTTGCTTTCCAGAGGGTTAAGTAACTCTTTGAATATCCAGAGGGAATGTCCCCAATATCATCAGCTGTAAAGTGATGGGGCAATGGATTTAAACTAGGTCTGTCTGACTTTGAAACTCATGTTCTTCTTAGTGCCATCTCTCACCAAAGGAAAATAACGATGGCATCTTTCCAACTAGCAAAATAAACAAAACAAATAGATAAGTAATTTTAAAATCAGTACACCAAATCTTCTCAATTTAAAAGTTCTCTTTTTTCATTATGAATATTTCTTAAACCTTTAAGGTCTGCTATCTTTTTACTATATTCATAGATATCAGGTACAGGATGGTGTTTTTGTTTTTGATTGGTTACACACTTGGTTATCCTAAACTGACAGTCAAGGTGTCCACAAAGAGAAAGTTGGACTCCAGGATCTCCTGTGGGAAAAAGTGTATAAATCCTTGTCCTCTAACTTGTTCCTTCACACTCATGGATGTGAAGTAACTGAAGGTATTTCCGAGTGCCCTTCTGGCGTCCCGGTGTGGGATATCTCACCTCAGCATGCTGGGTGAGAACAAGTGGTCTGCTTACAGCAAAGTGCTGTTACTGGAAAAGGACTTCTCTGAACACCAAAGCACGTCAACCCTGTCCTCTCAGGAAATCCCCTGCCCGCCACGTGGGGGTGGAGACCACGTTGCACCCTTCCTCAGTTTGTCTTCCAGGATCTGACTCCTGTCCCCAGTAAGGGAAGGGAGCTGGGGTCACAGGGATATCACGGTACTTACTGTCTGTTCATAGTTCTTGGCATCCGGAATATAAGAGGGGTCTTCAACTCAGCCTGTGGAAAAAAAAAACAAACTCGTTATTGGACCTAATGCATCATGTTTTAATTCTGGTGAACCTGCCATTGTCACTTCTTGTTAAAATCGGATGCAGGTGTCGTTTTAGAGGAACTAACAGAAAGAGAATCAATCCAGATCAATAATTGGTTTGCTTCTGGAACAGGTGGGGAGGGGACCTTTTCCCTGACATCGTGTCCTCTTTCTGTCAGCATCCATCACATCTGCCCCCGGGACTAAGCAAATGTATACGGAGCCTGGTTTTCCCTGGCGTGCAATTGTGCGCTTCCCTTGGGCACTGCGGGCACGTCAGCCCAGGCTTGGCTGGCTCTGCTCCAAGCCAGGACGTGCAGAAGGGATGCTCTCCATTTCCAAGTGTGACTTTACCATGAAATATTTGCTGAAAGTTAGATTTATGTACCACTTTGCATAGGAAGCAACATCTTGTTTGGGCTTTGCATTCACCCACATAGGAGAGATCATTAGCTTTGTTCATCATATAAATTAGCAGCAGAGACCCTGAGAGTATTTCAAAGAGCTTTATAACAATGATCACATTTAATCTACTCAAAGACTCTGAAAGGTATAAAAGATATTTCCCACTGTATCAGCTGGGGTTCCAGCAAGAAACAGATGGCACCCTCAAATTGGTTAATTTGAGAACAGTTTAGTAAAGATACCACTTAAAAGGTATGGGCAGGGTCCAGGGAATTCACAAAAGACAGCGGAGTATCTGGGGATGGTAACAAAGGGATGCTTTACCGTGCCTGGCCTGGAGGAGTTAAGGGTGTGTGGGGTCACAGGGACCCAGAGACAGGGCTGGGTGGAAGAGGGGCTGAGCTCTCAGTTGCGGGACCTGCAGGGAGGAAGCTGTGGCAAGTGGAATGAAAATCCCCATCTCGCACTTCTGGGGGGCTCACAGCTAAGTGTAGTAGGGTAGAGAGTGATTTCACAGTTAGAGAATGAGGCCCAGGGATTAAATTATGTGCCCGAGAACATTCATCTACAGTAAGAGCCCAGATCCAGATGACCTAGAAATTCTATTTCCTAACCTGTCAGCATATTGCACCCCACTGAGTCTTAGCACTTCTAGTATATGCTGCCATCTATCTATCCTTCCATTCATACATCTATCTAACCACTAGTCACTGAAAACTTACTTTATGCAAATATTGTGCCCAAGGAGACATAATCCCTGTCCTCAAGCCACTCCTAAAATTAAGCATAGTACAGTTTCCGTATCTATCTATGATGGCTGTGATTAAACTGCTTTGTATGGCAGAAGCAGATGCATATAAAACAAAACATGACAAATCCTAACTCTGCCTTGGAGAGCCAGGGGAATCTGCACTGAGGAGATAATACTCGAGCTGGGTCTTGCCAAATAAATCTGTGTCTTCCAGGTTCAGAATTAAGGAAGGTGTTCCAGGCAAACGGAGCAGCACTGCAAAGGTGTGAAGATGCTGGAGTGCGTTGTGTGTCAGAGTGGCTTTGCACACTTTGGTGGGACCACCGAGGTAAGTGGCTTGATATCGGTGGTACATGAAAAAGAACTTGGGAAGCCCCATTGGATTATGACTGTCAAGGATCATGCATGCCCAGGGATGGGATTTGGACTCGGACTATGTGATCTCAAACCCATACTGGCAGGAAAGTTACCAAAGAACTTGAACTGAACTTTAGGTCCTCTGAGGCCTGCATAATACTTCATACCACATCCCCTCATCTTATGCTTGTAGGTCGGCATGTTGTCATACATGTCAAATAAGCTGAGGCTTAGGAAGATGTCCTATAGGAAAATGTCTTAGAAACTATAAAATGTTATGAAATACAGATTTACAATTACTTGTATAACAAAGGAAAGTTTGCAAGTTGTTTTATCATAAGTCATGTTATATTTGGGTATGTAGGGCTATTGACACCAATTTTTGGATACTATTATTTAGAGGGATTAAATAACTTGGTTGTTGTCATACAGGACAAATCTTCCCCTCACCTCCTTAAGAGAAGATAGTTGCTTACACAGCTTCTTCATTCCTCCGAATGCATTAAGCAGTGTGGAAATGGAATAAAATAAGCCAATCTTTACGGAGGGCTCCCTATGGGCCTGGCTTCTTGGCCAGCTCTTATGTACAGAGTGAGGGAACCACAGAGGCAGGACAGATCCCCGTAAGGATTATTGCCTTGGATCAGAGGCCTGGGAAGGAGGCCAGGGACGCTGTTTTGAGCCCTGGCCCTGCCATGCCCCGTGTAGCATTGAAGAAAGCATCAGAGCCCTCTGAAAATGAGCAGGTTGGGCCCCATAGATCTCCTCCATCTCAAAGATTCCGTAAAATAGCTTCATTTAAAAAATTGCAATCCATCAATATTTGGTGACAAAAAATGGTTTTAAAAGTTAGAATATGCTATTACATTCTTATATTTTATTGTCTTCTACAGTAGAGCTCCTTGTAGAACCAAATTGCCTATGACTTTGCCAAACTGCAAACACATAGGATAGCAGGGAGGGATTGGGGAGGAATCCTTAACTTTTGCCTTGTACATAAGCCTTTGTAAATTATTTCATCTGTAACATCAGTGTTTGTTAGATTTGCATTTTACAATTTAAAGAAAAAATTTTAAAAATATACATTCTATTAGCAGCAGTTGAAAGATATGACCAATCTATGACATAAAAAGTTTTAAAATATTATAAAGAGAGTCCAAACTTTCCTGGCATTTTGTGAAAAGCTAAATTTGGGGCTTTAGTGACCCACAACAGAGTGTGAGTCAACCAAGCAGTATCACAGGCAGGACAGAAGAATGGAACACTTCCAGGCAAACAGCTCTCTGCTCTACTCAGAATGCTGGGGACCTTCTGAAAGCACTACAACCTTATCTGATCTTGGTCATTCTGTAAAGGATGTGGTGAGAAGAGTGAGACAATCAGAAAGACTTTTATGTCCACAGGTTTTATGAAGGTAATGTATTATAGAAAAGGCAAGGCCCTTCCCTTCCTGACGTGTGCATTTTCAAAGAGCAGGGAATGAACATTGATTGCCTGTTATGTGTCCCCTGCCCCCACTGCAGGAACCTCATAGGATCCGTATTATGATACTTATTTTATACAAAACCAAACTGACATTCACAGATGTTAAGTGCCTGGCTTTACACGCCCTAATATAATGGGCTGGTATTTCAAACCCACTGGCCCTGACACTTTTTTGTTATGCTTTGGGACAACTGCTTACCTATCCTGAACCTCAGTTTGTTTATCTGTAAAATGGGGGTAATGCAATGGTGATTTTGTAGGGTTTTTGTGGGGATTACATGAGAAAATAAAGTCTCTAAGACATGGGAAAATAGTGAATAATATGAACTTGAACTTGAAGATTGATTAAATGCCTTATATCACTTCTAAGTTTTAGTCTCTAAACAGAAGAGGCGATTACCTGCAGCTCACAACCACTGGTGGCAGAATCACAGGTTCTCATATCTGTCTGCCCCTTGGAATTACCTGGAGTTCCTCAGAAAATTCAACTCAACTGTTTTTGGGGAAGAATCCAGGTGAGGATATTGTTTAAATGCCCCAAGAACTTTAACAGGCAGAGAGGCAGAAAGGAGTGGACATAAGAGACATAGAGAAGGTCTCTGCCCTCATTGTACTTACCTGTTTTCTTTACAGTTCTATAAATGATTATAATGGAGCAAAATTAAATGTGTATCTGTAAAATATAGAGGAACATCAGGTGTTATTAGAGCACAGAGAAAGACACACCCAAAGAGATCTGTGCCAGTTCCTACGGAGTTAGTGAAACAGTTTCCCCGCCAGCTCCCCTGCAGCTCTCCTGAGACGCAGCCCTGACCCCAACGTGGGGCTTGATAATGGAGGAAGAAGCAGGACTTCCAGGCTCAGGAGCCCCCAGCTCTGCAAGTCTTTCTCCAAGGGACTTTTACCCAGGATAAAAGAGTAAATGTCATTTTCTTGTCTTGACCCAGAGAAGTCAAGGAGAAGGTGGAGCACCCCAGCAACAGGGCAAATCTCCTTGTGTTTTGTACATTCACTTTCTGTAAGAATTGGGGCATTTATTTCAGTTTCTCTTCCTGGTGATCCACAGAAATAAAGCCCATTCTTGGCTTTCACTGGTAAGAGAAGTGACACTGAGGTGCCGTCTGTCAGTCCTGCTTGTGGAACCCGGGGTCACAGGAGGGCACTTGGCAGAAGTGATGATATTAATAATATGTCCAGAGTTGCCCCTTCCCTGGAGAAGCTGAAAGAAGCTCTTGAGGGGCTCAAGAGGAGGCCCCATCCTGCTGCCAGGGCTGGACAGGGCAGAAGGAGACTCTGTCTAGCGGAGTCGTGCAGAGGCCCAAAAGGAGCCCAGGTCTTTTGGGCATCTATGAAGAGAGGCTGCCTCTTTCCATAATGCCTATTCATTTCTTCAACAGGGGAAACTATCACTGCACTAAGCACTGGATGTCAATGAAATTTAACCCTAAATGCCAACCTGGGCACTGAAATGGCCTGAATATGTACCAGGCTCTAAAGCCTAGGAAGAAAAGCCAGAATATGCTCATAATTAATTTATTGTGGGTTGGAAATCTATGCTTTCATATGTGCTGTGATGGAGTTCTGATGGAATTTGCAGACCCTGCCCTGGAGCTTCTTGGGGATCCCCAGTTTGAGAAACACTGTTCTGTCTTACATTGCCTCCCACCAGGGCTTACTTTGCTGTCCGCCAGGGATAAAGAGGGCCGTGTCAAAGAGAGGTGCGCAGCCTCAGCCATCCATTGTGACCACACAGTCCCACAGCTTTGGGAGTGACAGTTCCAATGATTATATTTGATAAGCTCAGTAAGCACTTTGTGGATTAAAAAAAAAAACAAAACATTTTGTAAAGATAATGCATGTGAGGGTTAGAAAACACATAAATATTTCAGAAAACTAAAATAAGGAGAACAAGGTTCTGCAGATGAAGGCATGTTTAAGATTTTCAAATAACATACATTCGATCTGAGCTTTAAAACCAGGATGTCTGCTTCTGCACTTGGAAGCCACCTGGGGTCTGAGTGAATATGTTAGGAAGCAAAGACTTGTTTTATAAATAGACTAGATTTTGATGCAGATCTTAATCCAAAAATAATTAATACCCCTATGGTATCATAAGCAGTTTAAACAATTGGAAATATGTAGTGCAACAAATCATGTTTCCTTGTTATCCTTGAGAACTCCTGTTATCCCCTGGGAATTCACCAACGCTACCAAACTGAGTTTGCAAAGAAACATTTTACCATAAATATTGCTACTGCATTTCACCGAATCCAAAACTAGTCTTTCATGAAGAAAAAAAAAATGGCTTTAGAGTAAAGAAATTTTTTTGCTCTCAAACATTTTTCACATATTCCTAGAAGATAACGTTTATAAAAATACAAGCCTCTGTTTATTTCAAAGTTTAAGAAATTTCATTCTGATAAGGACAATGTACCTGACCAGATACAGGAAATGACCAAAAGCAAACTACAAATTGCTGGAGAGAATCTTTGAATCAGGCAAGATGTAGGTGTGCAGCTTAAACTGGGTCAAGGCTGAAGAATAAGGTCTAAATGAAGGCTCCATGCCTTTTTCTTGTTAAAATAGAAAAACAGGAAAAGAACCGAATATAAAATCCAGGCAACACACACCTGATCCTCTCTACACAATCACATCCAACATCTCCAAAATGAGGGATGTTTTGGGAGTTGAGAGAGGGAGTGATGTGTGTATACTTGGAAAAGGGAGCCCAGGAGCGTGTGTGTATGCACGTGTGCATGTGTTCATGAACACGCATGTGGGAGCTTTGAGAAAACTTGTTAAAACCAAGATTTCTGAGATGCAGATATTTGGTTACAATTTGCTTACAATTCAGAATTGTATGTAATTTTCTTCAATTTTCATATCAAGAATGACAAAGTTACATTTTAGAGATGTTCATATTTAGAGGAAAATATATGCTGATTGGATTTCTAATTCTATACCCTGGTTAGGTCAATCAGCTAAATTTAATTAAACATAGCATTTAATTTTAGAGTTTTTCCATTGAGTGGATGCATTTGAAGTGAAATGAATTATTATAGATTTTTTTTGAGGAATGAGGAGACTGCTTTCCTAGTTTTTCTGCTGTTATGTGGGGCATATTTTAAAAAAAGATTTCACAACTGCCTTGGTTACAAGTAACTTCCCTTAAGCATCTCAAGGCAATGTGACTGTGGATCCATTTTTTATTTTAAATGATTTTGAAAACACCCTTAATGAACTGATGCAATCTATAGTTTCTGAATTTATTACTTTTCAAAAGCCTTTTTCTTTTTCTTATGAGCTGTCTGATTCTGCAGAAAGGGTTCCTTTCCCTCGCTGGAGAAATCCTTTCTCTCTGGTTTTATTCCGTTTTATAGTGAAGTGAATGGATTTTCTTTACCCTCTCCTTTCCCCAGTCACTTAGTTTTCTCACATTCCTTCCTTTCCTCCCTCCTCCCTTCATTTTTCTTCCTTTCTTCCTCCTCTTTCCCTCAGATCTTCCCTCTCTCTGCTATTATTAAAGTTATTTTACTATTCAGATAAAATGAAACTGTAACAGAATAGCCACCACATTTAAAGATCCTGATTAGATATTTTTTAAAGTTTATCTCTGTTTCCATTGGGTTCTCAGGAGCGAAGGCAGAATCACGCCAATAGGGGCAGGTTCTTCTAGGCAGAGATTAATCGGAACATACCCAACTCAGACTGATTCTCCATTGACTCATTAATGTACTGGGGGTGGTACTGAAGGCAGATTTTAGGAAAAAGAAAGGTATTAGGAAATCAATTAAGATGCTGGGATTGCTATATATTTACCACAACTTACAGGTTGGCCCTGGGATGAAGATGAGTCCAGCTGGCCCTGCCTTCCCCCGGACACCTAAAGGCTAGTGGTGAAAGCACTGTAATTCTTTCAACAGTCATTTATTAAGCACCTGCTGTATGCTTGTGATTTTCATGATAAGAAGAGTTGTCAAGAGGTTTGAGAGAAACTTAAAATCCAAAGGAGGAACATAAAAGCCCAGGTGGTCTAATCAAGACCAGACAAAGAGTAATATAATTTATAATAATAATGATACCATTTACTGCATACCAGAACCCTATGTAGGGCACTTTGTTTAATTTAGACTCCATTGTGCGGCAATAGTCCAAATGACCCAGATTTTTCAGTATTGAACAATTCTGTCACTTTGTGCAGGGAGAGTCCTCCTGTGCCAAGTCTGTCTAGTGAACGGACGCACAGTGTGGGTCCAGATGAGGTCATCACTTCGTTTTTAACTTCAAGTACATTTAGAGCTTCACTCCTGAATTAAACTTCCCCTGTATAATTAACTATTTCCCTGTCTCGCCTTTCATTCAGGATCACTCAGCTAGCGTGACATGAGTGAGTCTTTCAGCCCACGTGTGCTGAATTGTGCAACTTGGGTTTCCATTTCTCCAATCTGAAAAGTGGGGATACAAGTGCTCACCCTTCTTTGCACAGAGGCTTATTTTGGAGACCAAATGAGGTCATGAAAGTGCAAGTACTTTGTAAACTATAAACTGTGATGAAGTATAGTTCACCAGATCATCATTAAGTAATTTCTGTATAACAGTACCATGAAAGGACCTGAGGTTTTGAAATTGGCAAGGAATTTTCAGAGAATTGGTATATTTGAGGCGTCGTAAAATACCTGTGTAAAATACACAGACTTTGATAGGTAAACGATAAAAATAAATAAGAATAGAATGAGGTTAGCTTTCTGTAGAAACCATCTTAAAATAGAACTGGTTTGTCTGAATATATAAAATAAACTCATGATAATTCTAACAGTGATAATAATAGCCACCATCATTTACTTTGCACTTAATAATAGCTAGACAGTATAATATGCATTTCCTATGTACTGAGTCTCATTTCTCACCACAAATCTAAACAGTGGGTATTTTAATTTTATTTTTTAAAGGATAAATAGAGGTTCTGAGAAGTTAAATACCTTGCCTAAAACCATACTGCTATGAAGTATCAGTCTGATTTTAAACCCAGGCTATTCATTTCTCAAAGACTGGATGGTGTAGTGTCGTTGAAAAGCTCGAAACAGAAGTAGGGGTTTGGGGTGGGAAGGGAACATGGAGGTGTTCTATGTGGAATGCCCAGAGAGACAGAGAGTTGATCAAGAGATCCCCAGACTTGCCCACAAGTGAGGGTGACTGGTTTATAAATATCTGTAAGCAGACACAGGGTCCACTGGCTCCCAGATGCCTGTCGAGGTTTCAGATCATCCCGAGCTCAGCAAATTCAGCTTCTGTAACTGCACAGCTCTGACTTTGTGCTAACCAAGCTGCCTCCCAACAGTAATTTACTTGCCTGTGTACATTTGCCTCCTCAGAGGGAACATGCTGACTAACTGAACTTACAACTTGAATACACTTGAGCAAAATCACAAAAGGGGGATATATGGGCCAGGATGCCAGAGTGGAACGACTCCCTGAGCTCCACAAACTCTGGGTGCCTTGGACGACACTGGCCTTCTGAATCTGCAAAGCTGAAGACAGAGTGGGGTTCCTTAGGCACACTGCAAAGGTTCAAGCCTTTCAGAGGGTTGAGAGCCAGCCCTCACCTTTATCTCACACTAAATTCAACAGATAACTTACCACAATTAAAAGGTCATGGACCAAATACATGGCTAATAAATTTGTGGGTTGTGTCCACTCCTTTTGGCTCATGTCAGTTCACCTGGCAAAGCACAGCACCATTTAAACACAGAGGAATTTGGTTTCTCATGCATAGGTGTTTGGGAAGCAATGTTTCAATTAGCATCAACAATGAAATTAAAAAACAAACAAACTCACATACATATTTTGCTAATGCTCATGGTATATCTGGGAGTCCAAAAATACTGTTGGTTAATTTGAAAGAAAGTGATGATTGTTACTATGGTCACAACTCTGGACACACGCAGCAGGGCACTGATGGAGCACCCTGCAAAGAGCAGGAATATGGGACTCAGGCAGATCTGGGTCTCATTTCTGGCTTATACTCCCATTCATTGTGTGGAATGGACAGTGTATGGAGTCTCTCTGAACCTCAGCATCCTCTTCTGTAAAGTAAGAATAAGCACACCTACTAAAAGATGAGACACAATCAGCATTTACTGCCCACCAGCAGGCACTCAAATGGCAATCTACAAGTCCTTGCTATTTGGAGGACATGATTAAAATTAAGCAGAATAATCCTAATCATAATTCCAGAGATATTCTGCTCACAAAAGTAACAGAAAGAGAAAACGCCCAAAAAATAGTAATATGATAGCTCTTTTCCACAATTCTGTATTTTGCGGTTATTTTTTTATTAAGTTGCTGATATCTAACCTGATGCTTCTCAGTTTTATTGGTAATTTACTTTGCAAAATCACTGAACAGTTTGATTCAATCTGTTAAAAGTCTTAAATATAATTTAGATTCAAGTACTTATCTCTGTGTTAATAATTTGAACATTCTATGTCTCTCTCATGCTAGGAGAGGTAGATATAGCCTGGAAGAACTCTCCAGCATTCAGATCTTTCTAGACATTGGTCGATACTTGTGATAGCAGATGCTTTATGTATTGGGATTCAGAAAAGGATACTTCCAGATCTAGCGCTGCTATTCACCACGTCACCTTGGGTACAGTGCTGCACAGCTGACGTTTATTCATTTACTGAGGATCAGGCACTGTTTGTGCATTCACTTTCATTCTCACAGCAATCCACAAAATATATATTCTGCCCAGCTTCAAATTACACACCAACAACAGCCAACTGAAGATCGGAAAGTCTAAGCCTCTTTCCTAAAGACACACAGTGAAGTCATATCCAGTGTTGACTAATCTCAATGCCCTGTTGTTCATCCTCATCAACTTCTCTGAGCCTCAGTTTCAACATTTTTTAAATGCTCTCATCTATTCCCTGCCTACTTTGTTAAGTTGTTAAGATCATTAAAGAAGAACATATGTATCCAAAGGCCTTGTAGACTGTACAGGGTTATATAATGGTGACATATTATTATCTAATAATATTATTAAAAGTCAATAGTCATCAATTTATGTGTATTTATAAATTCTAGGGTGATTGTGGGCAAGTTTTATGAATAAAGCCAGAGCTGATTTGGGGTGAGGAAAGGAAAGTAATGAAGAAAGGGCCAACATTTACTGAATACCTACTAAGTGTTAAGGGCATGCCACATTTCATTTAATACAATATCATATTCTTGAGACCGAAGCATTGTCACTACAAGCTTCATGTGATGTTGCTCCATTACACAGATGTGGGAATTGAAGACCAGAGACAAAATCACGCCTGGTCCAAGTGGCAGAGTTAGGATCCTGACCAACTTAGGCAGCATCACATCCTTCAGTCTTTCTAAGAAAGCTCCTGCCTCAGGGCAAAGCGAGCAACAAACTAATCCCCTGGTGTTAAGGTCAGAGTTGGCCCGATGATACACAAAATTACGAGCTTTGGTTTTAGAATGGTCTCATTCACGGAGTCATCTGAGAAGACTCCGTGGAGAGAAGAGAGAAGAAAGAAATACCACCATTAAGATGACTGGTGTCAAAAACCAGCCAGGAATGGATTCAAGCATGAGCTCTATGAAGCTGCAAACAAACACTGTTCACCGGTCACATCAGTCAGTCTCGGCTGAAAATCAGTTTAGTTTTGACATCACTGACATTAATGATGGACAACCTTGAACATGTTACTTTGACCACACAAGTTCCTCATTTGTAAACCAGGGGAAGTAATACGTACCTCTCAAGACTGTGTGTAAGGATTGAGTTAACGCATATTGACTAGCTGGCAAGAAACACAGTGAAATAAATGCCAATTGCCCTTCCTGCCTCTCTGGAACACATTTTATCTTAAGATTCTCAGAATTTCTGACGCTTGGTCATTTCTCTGGTAGACGTGCACCCAGCCAGATCTATCATTGTTGCCCTGATCTTTGAAATGACTTCTCCCTGTGGTTTAGGTGGCTCTTGGGAAGTCAAAGAACAACCCCACTGAGGGGCTGGGCAGCAGTGTAGACAAAGATATAGCCGGAGAGATTAACGCTGGTGCATGGTAATAAAGTGGTCATTGATAAAGTCCAGACACCTCAATATCTTTTAAAATCAAAGTATCTGTACTTTGATAACATTTAACTCTCTTTTCTGTCTCATTCCAGTTTATTATTTGTTCTATCCTTGAAAAATTGGGAAGAGATGCCTCCTGGTACCATTCGAGAATAAGCATTTTATCCCAACTTTAACCTCACTCTTGGGCTTCTCGCCCTTGTGAGTGCAGGAATGTCTGCATGATTCCAAAGTCTACATCTCCTTTACGCCACAGTAGAAAGAAAGCTGTATTAATTTAGAAAGTTTTAAAAATATATTCAGAAGAGGCTCTAGGAGTTAACTTGTACTTTGAATGACCTACTTTGAATTGAGGCTTCCTTTCTAGGGGGCTGTGCTGCTGAAGGTCAGCCAAGAAGCCAGCAACTCTTGAGATCTTTGTAGCAAAGAGGCAGGGAGCTCAAACGCCAGGAAGAGAAGATTGAAAACATTTAGTCTTTTAATTTTTCATGGGTAGATATCTTGATTCCTTCTCCCAGCAGAATGAAGGAATCTTTAAAAATTGAGTCAAGGGAGTTGGCTTTCTTTTGGCTCCTTCGATGCTATATAAAAGTCCAGCACTCCAAGTTAGGAAAATGCTTTTTGCTTGCTGTGTAGCTCTTTCCTAAAGATCATTTATCACAGTGAGATGACCACAAGATGCCCACTCAGATGTAGCTGGACTACATAGTTTACCTGAACAGTGTGGAAGGCACTGGAGGCTCCCGGCTGAGATGTCCATCTCTTGTGAGGCAGGGCGGCATCACAGAGAAATCGGGGAGCTGGTATTCTGGAAGGCGGTCAGTTGAATTGTCCTCAACGCTAAGCAGTGTTCTTCAGCAGAAAACCTCCTCATAGGTCTGTTTTAGGTTTGGTTTCCTGTAAAATGCAGCCACAGACCTGGAGAGGTCTGACCTAAGGGCAGGCAGGACTTCCTCTTCTTGAGTTGTAGTGCAATAAATGAAACCCTGGGAGGATGAGCTCTCCCAACCTAACAAGTGTCCTTAAAGACACATGGTGACCTTATGTGGCACTTCACAATGACCAGAACACAGTATAAGAGACTGGGCAACATTTGAGCTGGGCAACATTAGAGCATGGAGGGTAGGTTTTGCTAGCCTTACTTCACATGCATACTGGGAATTATCTTGTGACAATGTTGCAATGGCTTTCTAAGACCACCTGAGGCGCTTGGACCGAATCTCTCTGGTGTTAAGGAAGAACGTGGGAACTGAGAGGAGAAATGCATGGCTCTTATTCTTGCTATATTAGTAACTAGCTGTGGGATATTGGACACATTGCAGTTTATTTTTCAAGTAGTTTGAGTGATAATAATATTTATATTTTAGAAACATTCCAAAAAATTGAGGATAATAATATTTCTTAATTGAGGAAACAATATTTCCTCAATTGTTATTAAGAAATAATAATATTTATATTTTACAAACATTCCAATAAATGAACAAAGTACTATAAATAAAAGCATACAGCAATGTTTTGGGCACATATTAGGTGCTCCATCTATTTTAATTTCTTTCTGCCTTAATTTTTGTCCACTTAAACTGGCTTTGCCAAGTGCCTGTTGACCACTTCTGGGTATTTGATATTCTATATAAATTTACATTGAATTTCATAATAAACTACAAGATTATTTAAAATAAATTCAAATGTAGAAGTTTACATTTTCTTGAGTAAATAATTCTGGCTTTGACTTAACATACACCCCAGAGGTGCCACTAAAATAAGCACTCGGTGAATATTAATTGTGTCAGGTACTGTGCTAAGCAACTTGCAAGCATTATCCTACTTAATCTTACTAATAACCATGAGAGGAAAATATATTTAATCCCATTTTGTAATTGTGAAAACTAAAGCCTAGAGAGATTCGAGTAGTTTACCCTCTTTATTAAGTAGCTTTTGCTGCATTAGGGGCTTAAAGCAAGAACCATTTTATTTAGTTCAGTATTGTGTGCGTCACTTGGTCAGTTAGTTTGGTCTGGACCTGTATTAATTTTCTAGGGTTTTCATGACAAAGTACTACACTCTGGGTAGCCAAAACAATGGAAACATATTGTCTCACAGTTCTGGACGTTAGAAGTCTGAGGTCAAGGTGTTGGCAGGGTTGGTTCCTTCGGGTGGTGGTTAGGGGAGGCTTTGTTCCAGGCCTTTCTCCCGGGCGTACGGATGGCCATCTTCCTTTTCACATGGCATCTTCCCTGTGTCTGTGTCCACATTTCCCCTTCTCATCAGAACACCAGGCGCGTTGGATTTTAGCCCACCCTAATGAACAAATTTTAACTTGATTACCTCTGTAAAGACACTATTTCCAAATAAGACAGCGTTCTGGAGCATTGGGGGTTAGGACTTTAACATATGAATTTTGGTAGGACACATTTTGGCCCATAACAGGACCTGATCGTCTGGTCTGTGCAGGTGAGTTGCTGGGCAGCTGGATGACCCAATATTGTTACGCTCATGTGCTGCTGGTTGACAAAATGTCAGCCAGGTGCCTCCATCCTCCTCTGTGTGGCTTCTCATCATCCCACAGGCCAGCGTGGTCCATTGACAGGGTGGGTTTGGGCTCCACATGCAGCAAGAGAAGGGAAATCCCAACACTCCAGTCTTTCCAGGTCTCTGCTGTATTGTGTGTGTTTGGTCCCATTAGCCAAGGCTCACGTGGCAAGTCCAGAGTGAATGTGAGAGAAGATTACTCAGCGGTAGATACATAAAAGTGAATTATTGTGCCCCTTATTGGCAAAAAGTCTAAAATCTATGTTCACATCTAGTTAGTGTCTAGACTGCAATGAGAACCTGAGTCTGATGATATGAAAATCCCTGTGTTTTTATCAAGAAAGAATTGAAGACTGTTTGGTATAACGAGAAAGTAGTTAATAGTGTAAGTGAAGATTACCGCTTTTTTTCCTGGAATATAATTCATTCATTATCTGTTGAATATTTATTATGTATCAAGGACCCTATTAGTGCTGAAAATAATACTAGGTGAAAGACATACCTAATCTTTGTCTTCATAGAGCTTACAGTTCATGAAGATGAAATAAATGAACAACCTTCATACATACATATGAAACTACAGTTTGTGATAATGCAATGAATGGTGCCTGATCAGACATTCATTCATTCACCAGTCGCTGTTATCCTCTAGCTACTATCTGCCAGGCTCTCAGAGGTAAAAGAGAAAAATCTTGTTCTTGTCCTCATGCAGCTTAGAATCTAATGGGGCAGAGAGGTATAAGAAATAATGATGAGGCTGATGTGTACTCTGATGCAGGATCAAAGAGGGCCCTGAAGCATATAAGAGGAAAATATATTCTACTCTGTGGATTCAGAAAAGACTCCTGTTGGGGAGGTAATAAGAAAGCATGAGTAGGAATTTGCTAGAACAGAAGAGGAGAAAAGAGGAGAGGAGAGAGGAAGGGAAGTGAGAAAGGAAGAAAAAAAGGAAGGAGAAAAAGAAAGAAGGAAGGAGAAGTTGGAAAGGGAAGAGGTGGAGGGGAGAAGAGAAGGAGTGAAGGTGCTGTCAGGGAAACATTCAAGGCCAAAGAGATCATATGTGTGGATGCCTGGGTGGGAAAACAGCACAGCTGACTGGAAGAACATGTGAGGCAAAAGGTGGCCAGAACGCAGTGAGCAAGGGAGAGCCCCGTGCAGAAGCAGTGGGGAAGACAGGTTCTGTCCTGGGCCAGCCGCCCCTGACTTGTGACCTGTGTTTTTCTCCTGAGTGTCCCAGATTCCAAAGTCGGAGGGATCCCTTTTGTTCATCTTCTATTTTGGATCATAATTCATTTTGTGTTCATTGCTTGGTGAGTCTTTGCTTCTTGCACTCCCATTCCCCACTTGCATACTCTATTGGGTTCATGGGCCCAGAGTCATAGTGGGGACTATTGGGAAGATCCAGGGGACTCTGGGCTTTGCTACCAAGTTACAGTTATCCAGATGTATCACAGAGAGGCTGCCCGGCTTTGGATAAGTGACCATTCTGGGTGCCACATGTAACATGGGGATGACAATATCTACTTGAGGCTTGGCCATAAGGATGAAATTACTTACATCTTGCAAACTGTCTAGTACATACCTGGTATATAAATAGCATTAGCTCCCTTGGCCTTTCCTGGGCCCCACTCACAGTGCCACTGAAACATAGTATGAGGCCACCAGAAATATTAAGTGATGGCTAAATGATTCACCACATCTCTGAGCAAAGGATGTGCGATGTGTGAGAGCTGCGTGTGTGTCTAAATAGGACATTTCTGTGTCAGTGCCCAACCTAGTTAGGCACTCAAGGCATGAAGCCCTTGGGTAGACTGTATGGAAGAATTACAAGGAGAAAAAAAACAAAACAAACAAAAAACCTACAAGGGAAAAAACCCTAAAACAAACAGGAATTTTTAAGGCCAATCATATTGAGGCAGGGCCATAATTCCTGGGATGGTTACTTACCGTTGCACAGCCTGCTGGAGGCTGATTTGAAAGGTGGTCAGGTTTTAAAATCACACTGGCTTAGTCTAGTTCAAATCCCACCCAGCTAAACAAATTGAAAGAATTTAGGCAAGTTATCTAACTTAACCGACTCTCTTGTTTCTCGTCTTTAGAAGGAGGTATGACACTACTAACCTCCTAGCATTACTAAGTGCATGAAATGATAAAATTATCTTACAAATATGGTAGGCAAGAAGACATGGGCACAACACCTATGTTAACAACCCACAATCTATTCAGACAGGAGAGCTTTAACATTTTTTCAACTTCTACTGTGAATTTAGTGCACATGAGAAAACACTGACATTTTTATCTGTACTTTAAATATCATTTTATTATTTTTAACCTTTTAATTTTGAAATAATTATAGACTCACAAGAAAGAAAGGAAAAAAACCATACAGAGAGGTCTCATGTAGCACACATCACCCAGTTTCCCCCAGAGAAACTGATTTCTTATGAATAAACATTTTGTGCAGAAACAGATTTGATTCTTAATTCATTCACTTCCTCTCTCTAAAGCTGAGGCAATGTGCCGGGGAGAAAAATAGAAGACAGCAAAACCTTACCTAACCTTACCACTTTCCTGCTGTTTGGGCTCTCAGTTTTCTTTTGCGGTCTTTTGAGCAAGACAAATTTAGGTGATAAAAGATAAAATCCCTGGTAGTGGCTAAACATTCTGACACCGTTTAACCTTTGGTTTCATCTTTTTGACTTGCAGTGACTACTAAGTTCGGGCTCCTATTAGACAGCTGGTCCTGGGCTAGTGTCAAGACTTGGGGTTGCACCAGGCAACTAACACGCACATACGTATACCCCCCAAACACAAAAGACAGTGTCAAACATGATCAAGAAAGGGCGTGTTTGTTTTTATAAATTCTTTAGTTGAGAATTCTGTCTCTTGCAAAGGATCAAAATCAATGCATTTTTTTTTAAATTATATGAGTGGAGACCTAGGTTAATTAGTACCAACATTTCTGATTTATTATAGTTTACCACCTGGTTATATTGGTGCCTTGGGCAGTTTTATTCTGGGATCCCCAGAGGGACTCAACTCACGCTAATTGTGGTTCCCTTCTCACCTTCAGGACACACACGAGAAACCTTCCCCCAGTTAGCTGTCATCTAGCTTTCACAACACACTAGCGTTTTTGAAATGGGTCTCTCTGCATGAGTTTAAGTCCCGTCCTCTGCTAGATTTCAGATGTGCTGAATTTCAACCGCCACTGTTGAGGCATCAGTTCAGTAATTTCTGTGACTGCTAAGAAGTAACTTCCTGGCCAAAAGCTCAACAAATAAACACAGTTGGCATTTGGACACATCTGCTCAGGTCCAGGGAACTACATTGGGATAGGGGTTCTCCAGCCAAGGTCTTCAGTTGTCCCCAGCTTCCTGGCCCGGCCACCCTGACTGAGGCATCCTGCAGGAAGGAAGAACCCAACACAGGAAAATCCAAGGCTCAGTATAAGAACTCATTGGTCAGAGGGGAAGGATTATTGTGACCATAACATGGTTCCTGACTTTTGCATTTATTTCTTGGCCTAGTTTTATTGTATTCATGTCTAAGTTCTTTGGAAATCACAGAGGCAGAGGTGATAAGTTAATGTAGGAAAAGCTCTTTCCTAAAATCTCTGCAGCAGGTTCCATTAACTCTGCTAGTTCTTCATTCACAGAAATGATAAGTAGTTTATCAATTAATAAATACCCACTAATTACAAATTCATTGCTGTGCTCATACTGCTTTTCCCCAGAAGGGCCTCATGAGGCTGACATTAATTAAGACCTCAGTGTGTGTTATAATGGTTCCAGACACTTTGCATAAATGCATAATTTAGTCATTACAATAATACCTTCATATTGGTATCATTATTGCTGTTACACATTTGCAAAAAGCAGCATCTCAGAGTCACCAAGTTCTCACAACCCTGGTGATAGACTCGTTCAACCCCACTGTCTCCATGAGTGCCTTCCCAGCTTTGGTACCGCAAGGGCTCCAGAGCATTGGTAGCTCTGCTCTACTGAGGCAGCAGGAGAAGGTAATGGCAGAGGCTGCTGTACCTGGTGAAATATCAGTGATAAATAAATACATAAGAGAAAGTTCAGTGCAATGAAGGAATAAAGCAGGATAATGGGATACAGAATGGCTTGGGATGTATGGGGCGGGGACTTTTCTTTACATAAGGTGGTCTGAATTGAATCTCTGCAGAGGTGACATTGGAGTCAAGGTCTGAGTTTCGGAAAGGACCTAGCCAGATATAGCTCTGGAATAAAGAGATTTCCAAGTAGAGGGAACCCTTCCAAGACAAAGATCAACCTTAGAGGCATATTTGTCTTAATAAATTATAAACTCCTTGAGATGGTCATAGCTATTTCCCATCTTGGAATCCGTTGCAGTACTAAGAATCCACCTTGTGTCATCCAGCAACAGTTGAACTAAATTGACCATAGTCTAAACCTCACATTTTCAAATGAGGAGACAGAGTCCTAATGAGGTGGAGTGATTGACCTCCAAGGTGAATGGGGGGAAAAACCAAGACAGGCCCAAGTTCTAGGGTCTTAAGCAAAATGTCTTTCCAGCTCAGCACAGCTACGTCTCTTAATTCTGCATTTAAGTGGCAGCCAGAGCTAGCAATTTATCTAAGCAAAACCTTGTGTAGACATATCTGACTGGGAGTGTGACATCATCCATAAGAAAAAAAATCTGCTACGTGTTATTTACCAAACACTTTTCCCTGAAGTTAGAAACACTGTAGTATTTTTAAACCATGTGGGCAAAATTATTCCTCTCCATGCAGGGGCTAAATCACTGTCAGGGGCACTAAATTGACAGGGCAAAGGGCCCCACACCATCTGTCCTCACATCGGTTGAATTTAGGTCTTGAAGCAAGAATCATAAGAAGAATGAAGAAAACAGCAAAAACACCACTGAGGAATCCCTTGATAGGCTTCAAGTTGGCAAGTATGATTAGCAGTCTGTGGGTGGAACAAGGAAGGACTCCTAAAATAGAAGTGAGGAAGGAAGCCAAGTTTAACACTCAAGATAAAACTGGACCTTTGGCCTTTATGTAAGGACAGGACTTTTAAAGTCTCTCTCTTACTCTTTCCCTGCCTTTTTCTTTCTAAATGTTTTTTGCCTTTTTTTTTTCTTTTCTAGAAAGAAAGCGAAGGGGACCAAAATGCCTTTCCTCTCTTTAAGGCGAATAGGAATAATAACGGCAGGTATACGTAGAGTAGCACACTTTTCAAACGCTCTTCTGTTCTTTGTTTTCCTTCATTTGCAGTTTAGTCTACAACGCACCAACACCTCAGTCTCAATTTCTGAGACTCAAGGAAGTGAAGTTCGAATCTTGCCTGGATGCTGTAGCTGGTAAACCGTCCGGCGAGGGCAAGCTCAGATCTTTAACCCTCGGATAACCCACCCCTGAGGTATTTTTCTGTCTTTAAAGGAGGAAAGGAGACACAGCAAAGTTGAAAGTCAGAATCATGTTCACAGTTGGCAGTTGGCGATCCTGTGACTCAGATTCTGAGCCTGGAGCTCTTTGCACGGCCCCTGGCTGCCTCCCCTCCAATGGGAACAGTCTGAGATTCCAGAGTTTTGTGAGAGGCAGTAGGATCATGGCTCCCTGATGATGGGATCCATACATTGAAATTTTACAGCAGACTAAGATCCTAAGAAGGAGGTTATAAAAATGCACAGTTGTGGAGGAAAGGATTCTAAGGCACTTTAAGGAGAGAACAAGGAAAAGTTCCTGAAGTTCATGTTCCACGAGGGTAGGGTTTTGTCTCCTTCAAATCTGCCATGTGGAATGTTTCCAGGCCCAAAAGAGGTGCTCAGTGAATATTGATAAAGGAAGGATAGAACCTCCAGGAGGCCTGGGATTTATCCATAGTGTTCATGCTGTGTTCAGAGCACCTGCAACAGCACTTGCTCAGCCTTGTGGATTAAGAGATGAAGAAGAGAAAAGAGAGGGTTAAGCAGACCCCCCAATTTATGCCAAATAACTTGACTATTAAGCCAAACTGGTTAACACTAGGTCTTAGATAAAAGTATAGCTCCTGTACTGAGAGATTGCCTAATGTGGATTCAACATATATTCTAATCAATTAACCCAGGAACAGGATTTTCATTGTAGGCCTGTTCGTGTACATGTAATGAATTTCAGCTGGGAAGTAATACTGATTCTGGGCCATCGGGGAGGTGGTGGGGTTTGCAAGACTGCTACTTTATTTGGTATCCTCGAGCCTGGCACATCATAACAATGGATGCATAAGGGATGAGAAGGTGTAAATGCGATGTGATAGTGACTCTGATGGTGTTGATTAGAGAAAAGACTCACGAGTGAAAGTTGGGTATAATTAAAAGTTGGGTTTGCTCAGTGAATTTTTGGTTTTGGAACCTATTATGGGCTGAATTCTGTCTCCCAAAGGGATACATTGGAATCTTAATCCTCAGTACATCAGAATGTGACCTTATTTGGAAAAAGGGTCTTTGCCAATGTAATCAAGTTAAGATGAGGTTGTTAGGGTGGGTCTTAGCCAAGACAACTGGCATCCTTATAAAAACAAGAGGAAAAAAAAAAAAAAAGAACAGGAGACACACACAGAAAGGGGAACACCATGTAAAGACACAGAGATGCAAAGATGCAGGAAGAAGACAGCCATGTGAGGACAGAGGCAGAGATAGGATTGATGTGGCCACAAGCCAAGGAATGCCCTGGGCTGTCAGAAGCTGGAAGAGGCAAAGAAGGATCCTCCCCTAGAGGATTTGGAGGGAGCATGCCCTTCCAACACCTCAATTTAGGACTTCTAGCCTCAAGAATTCTGAGAGAATAATTTATATTGTTGAAGGACAACCGGTTTGTGATACCTGTTACAACAGTCCTATGAGATTAATATGGAGTCATGCATTTATAGTTCTAACACATCATTATTTTGGAAATTTTTATAGAAAAACAACTCTCATATTGAAAGACTGTACATGTCTAGTTCTGTACCCCATTTTATCTTCATTGAAACAATGTTTTATTATGTGTGACCTTAAATAATCTGAGATTTCTTAGGGATGCAAATGTAATAGACCATAACCATATGTTGTAGAGCAGGGAGACCATGGTTTGAAACCATCTCACAGCTCTGGTGGTCAGAGATCCCATGAAAAGAAGCTATAATTTGTTTAAATAGCACTGGAGATAATGTAGTCAACTATTCTAGGCTTTCCGACAAAAAGACTGTGATATCTTCTGGACATGGTGCACCAGCTTCCCCAGCCTTTGCTATTAGTTGTGGTAGAGGTGGGGGAACCATTCCTAAGCCCCGTTCCTGAATCACACCCTGGGACCCTACAATTTCCATGTCAGTCTTCTCAGCAGCATAAACACCAATGTCATAAGTATGGCCAAAAATACCCCTTTTGCTGATTCATATAGATTTGCAAATTCTATTTAATTTCTATCCTACTAGGTGGGACCAAGAATGGACCTTCAGCTTATCATTTACAATCTCAGACACCTTGAGCCAGAAGGTAAGGAATGAAGACATTGATTGCTTGAGTGTCTGTTTAGTCCCAGGTACTGTGCACACATAGTCATGTACCACATAACGACGTTTTGGTCAATGATTAGCCACATACATGATGGTGGTCCCATGAGATTATAATACTATATTTTCACTGTATCTTTTCTATATTTAGATATGTTTAGATACATAAATACTATTGTGTTACAATTCCCTATAGTATTCAGCACAGTAACATGCTATACAGCTTTGTACCCTAGGAGCAACAGGCTCTACCATATAGCCTAGGTATGTAGTAGGCTATAGAATCTAGATTTGTATAGCACATGCTACAATGTTTGCACAACTACAAAATTGCCCAATGAAGCATTTCTTAGAACTTATCCCCATCATTAAATGATACATGACTGTATTATCTCATGGTGAGATAATACCACCATTTCTCAGGGAGGGACTTATCCCCATTAAAAAGGAGATCATGCAGTATTCGCCCATCTATACCTGGCTTATTTCACCTAGCATAACATCCTGTAGATTCATCCATGTGGTCACAAGAGACAGAGTTTCCTTCTTTTCTAAGGCTGACTCGTATCCCATTGTGTGTGTGTGTGTGTGTGTGTGTGTGTGTGTGTGTGTCTGTGTGTATGTGCACACCACATTTCCTTTATCTGTTTGGGCAGCTAGGTTGTTTTCATAGCTTGGCTACCATGAATAATGGTGCAATGAACTCATAGAAGTAGAGAGTAGAATGGTGATCACCAGAGGCCTGGTGGGGTTGAAGGGGTGGACTGAGAAAAGGGAGATATTGGTCAAAGGACACAGTTTCAGTTAAACAGCAAGAATAAGTTCTAGTGATCTACCAAAATCATGGTGACTATAGTTAACAATGATGGATGGCATATTTCAAAATTGCTAAGAGAATAGATTTTAAATGTGCTCACCACAAAGAAAGGATAAGTATGTGAGGTGGTAGGCATGTAATTAGCCTGGTTTAATCATTTCACCACGTATACATGTATCATAACCTTGCACTGTATTCCATAAATATATACAAGTATTATTTGTCACTCAAAAATAGAAATAAATAAATAAAAAGAAGGAGATTGAAGCTCTGAGAGCTTCAATGTTACAAAACCAGAAAATAACTGAGGCTGAATTTGAACTAACTCTCACCTGGTCCTCTCCAAGCCCTTCCCTGCTCTGCTTTTCCTCCCGGACTAAGCTTAGCAGCCTGCTCCGTGTCTGCTCTCTGAGCCTGTCTAGCCTGCAGGTCCTCCTGGATCTTATGCTGGCAGAGGTGAGAGATAAGAAGGGGGGACATAGTCACATTCCCAAGGCTTGCTTCCTTGTCCTGTTAGCCTGGTCCAGGTTGGCTTCCCAAGTACATGGCCCCCCACCCCGTCTGTTTTGTCCCAAACAGGTGAGCATAGCACAGAAGGAAGAAGAAAGGAGTTTCAGATCAGCATGTCATTTACTGGCCCACAGAGAGTTCAATTCCCCGGGTTTGTCTTTGAGGATTCCACTTTGTCCTTGTTCACAATTAGCATTTCTTATCTAAGTTGATGGAGTGAGGAGGATGCTGACCCTGGAGTATTTATCTGATGTCTTATGAGCCACCACTGGGCCTCGTGGCCTTGCTGCTCTTTGGCCCTTGGCCATGTGTTTAGACCCAGCTCTGGCTACAGTCACATTTTACATGAGCTTCAAAGCCACCTCTGCTGTATCTCCTCCATGTGTACTTTACAACCTGCCAGCACCTGACCTGAAGTCCACACCTTGAGCCTCTTGTGTCTGGCACTGAGCATCTCAGATGCTGCTGAGGCATGAGATGCTGCGGGACTCTCTTGGAGCTCATGCATGAGCCACCTGAAGTGTGGGGGAGTTAAAACCCCATGGATTTTAACTTTGACATTGGGAGATATGAGTTGACAGACAAACTCTTTGCCCTTTCAACCTTCAAAGGGACTCTCTAGAGCACAGTAGCTTGTAAGGCCCCAGGAAGATAGCACCATGAGACAGGGAGATGGAGTAATTAAACAGAGCACTCGGCCAGCTCAGTGCCACCGCCTCATGTTTGTTCTCCTTCCCAGCCTGCCACACTTCCATTTGCCCCTATTCCAGCAGCTAGAGGACTGCATTCTCTAATGAAGTAGTCAACCATAAATGCTTTAGATTCTGTTTTCTGGGAAACCCAGGCTAAGACAAGCTCATTCTATGGTTGTGTTTACATTATTCTCTATGGATCAATCATGGCACTTGTTAAAATACAGATTTCAGGGCCCCACCTCTGCCAATGATTAGAATGTCTGGGTTTCAAGTGTAGGACTATGCATTCTAAATAAATTCTCCTGGTGACTCTTCTGCACATTACAGCCTGAGGACCAGTGGTCTAGTCTAGGGTAGACTAAGGAGAAAGGGCAAGGTATGTGGTCAACCTTTGACATCCTATTTGCTGGAACAATGGAGAAATCTCTAACTATGACTAGCAAACCCACCTGTCATCCCTCAACCTATGCTGTATTTTCTGCCACAGGTGAATGATTGCAGACGTGCATGATTGAAAAGAAAATTTAAAGTTCTTTCAAGAAAAGTCAGTTGTGCACCTGGAGTCACCAGAGGATGCAACAGTAATTCAAGGCAGCCATCTCAATGGGCTCAATTCTGCTCCCACTCCAAAAGTGCCCATGAGGAATTGCTGAGTCTTGGTGTGGTTCATTTAGTGTCTGGAGTTCAGAGACACACATGCTTGAGCAGGCAGGGGTTCTGTGAGAACTAAGGTGGTGTTGTAAGAGTCTGTGTGGCTATTAATTAGGAAGACCCCTCTGGAGTCAGTGTTGTGGTGTCCAAGAAATTCCAATCTATCATCTCTCTCGGTTAGCAAAAGAAGCTGCTGGTGGTGCTTATAAGTATAACTACAGTGAAAACAATATTATGGTAATGGATGACTGTGTGAGAGAGAAAATAATTATCGCCTCTTTTCCCCAAAATAATTCACTCCCTAAGTTCAAGGGTCCAACCAGAATGGCTTCTCATCCCTGAGCACATTCTTCATGTAGTTAGGAGGGCCCCGGGGGTGTGAAGAATAGATTTCCTTTTAATTTTCTCTCTGCTGGCTCCTCTTTGGTGAAGCTGCCCCATGGGATAGATGGAGAATCGACTAGTGGGTCACACAGAAATGGTTTCAAAACCTAGCATGGCTCCTCACTATCTTGGGGACATTGAACAAACTGCACTCATATTTGGACAATGGCCACTTTGCTTCAGCTTTTGTGAATTGTGAAAATAAAATGAGGCTGATTATAAAAGAATCGTGGCATATAATATGAATTCAAAGAATTGTACATAAGCATCCTCATCATCTTCTTCATCATGATCATCAAACTGGACCAAAGACAGGGACAAGGTGTGTGTCTATGGAAGCATTGATCATTTTGTGTTGATTTCTGTGACATAAATAGGTCTGTGGTGGGAAAAGCTGCAAGAGGAAGATTTTAGTCCGAATTAAGACCTTTATCAGCACTGAACAACAACAGAATATTAACTCTGAATGTGATTTGCGATTCCCTGTCTATGTAGTCACATGACTGTGAGTGGGAAGCCCGTGGTGGTGACAGGGGTGTCCTTGATGGTGGTGGGTTTAGACTTGATAGCACTTAAGGCAACTTCCACACCAGCAATTCTAGGGATTCAAAAACATCATTCTGAATAAATTTATAAACATGGGTAAGTTTCTAGGGACACTGTGAGGACAAGGTCCACACTGCGGTTAATTCTTTGGCCCTTGTACCAGGTGTAGCACCAAGACCATCATCATACCCTTAGCAAATGTGAATTTCTAGGTGAATGCATACATAAGCAAAAGGATGACTAATGGAAAAATAAAATGTGGCAATATGTCTACAACAGGTTTGGTCATATTTCTGAAAATCTGGGAAGCTAATTTTGTTCTTGGTGCTCTCTGCTTTTTTCTTCCATACTTAGATCTACTTGTCCCTTCTGTCTCTTGGTAGGACTCCTCCCCAAACCCTTGTATTTCTCAGATATTTTCACCCCCAACCAAAATCTGCAAAAAAAGGTTAGGAAGTATCCTTGTATGTGCCAACTTGACTAGGCCACCAGAACCCAGGCACTTGGCCAAACCTCATTCTGGGTGTGTCTGTGAGGGTGTTTCTGAATGCAATTAACATTTGGACACCCTAGAAGCTCTGACTCGGGTGGGTCAAAGGCAATATATGGAACCTAAACATTTGTACCTCCGTAATACGCAGAAATAAAAAAAAAAAGTATCATCCAATTAAAAAAAAATCATTTGAATGGGTGCACTGGGTAAAGCAGATTGCCGGCCCAGTGTGGGTGGGTGAGCCTCAGCCAATACATTGAGCAGCTGAATAGAAGGAAGGGCTGAGTAGGAGGTAACTCTTTGTCTGACACTTTGTCTTGAGTTGAGACACTGGTATTTTCCAGCCTTCAGACTCAGGCTGAAACTTTGACACTTTTTGGGTCTCGAGGCTGTCAGCTTTTGAACTAGAATTTACACCATTGGCTCTCCTGGTTTTCAGGCCTTTGGACTCAGACTGGAACTACACATCAGCTTCCTTGGGTCCCCAGCTTGCTGACAGCACACCTTGGCACTTTTCTTGGCCCCCTTTATCATATGAGCCAACTCCTTATAATAAATCTCTCTCTTTCTCCCTCTCTCATACATATACACAAACATACACACCACACACATCCCTCAGTAGTCACAGGGCATTGGATACCAAAATTTACTAATGTAAAAGTCTCTTCTAGAAAATAGCACAGTATTTGTATATAACCTACACACATTCTTTCATATACTTTAGATCATCTCTAGAATACTTATAATGCCTAATACAATGCAAATACTATGTAAATAGGAATTAGACTATATTGTTTTTTTATTTGTATCATTTATTATTGTTGCATTTTTTTTCTTGATTATTTTTCATCTGTGGTTTGTGGAATCTGCAGATACAGAGGCACAATTCTGTGTGTGGGGGATGGTTGTGTATCTTTTATTAGTTCTGTTTGTGTGGAAAACCCTGATATACTCATGTTGCAAAGTTTTTGCGTTTCAGTAGTAATCAGAGAAGAAACAAGTGTGGCAAAGGGAAGAACTGCTGGCTATGGAACAAGGCATAAGGAGATGGAGGTGAAGGTGCTGACTTTAGGGGGAAAGAAGGTCAGAATTGCGATGATGATGAAATGGGATAGTATACATAATATTTCCAACATCATAAATATTCAGTAAATGCTTTGAGATTGATAGGATTAGTCTACAAGAAACCAAAAGTGGTTCAGGCATGTGGAAAATGAACTAGCATCAAAGCCCATCTAACTCTAAAATTAAATAAATGTCCAAGCTGACTTTATAGAGACCCTGGAATTATCTGTTATTTTGCATGAAAGACTTAGGTGGGATCCTGTTATACATTCACAGGGCTTCACAGTTTCCAAGTATTTAACACTCATTACCTCATTCACTTCTCAGAACCCTACTTGTGATGTAGGTTTCATTTTTAATTTTACAAATAAGATAGAAAGGAAGCTTGAGACTTGGAGGAGGGAAGTGATTTGTTAGTGCTGCAGCTTTAATGCACCAGTCGTGTCTGAGCTCGGCCTCCTGACTCCAAGCCTTGCACTTCCCCCTTTGTTCAGTGGAGGTGGCCCTTGGAGGAGTTTAGATTCTTAGTAAACTAGTAAGGCCACAAGCATGGGCGGGGAAAATTACCTACAAAACTCCCTATGTCTTTCATAAAGTAAAGAAACATAGTTTTGTGTAAACAATGGCAAACTGATAAGCAAGAGCCATTGTGGAATGTGTGTGTGTGTGTGTGTGTGTGTGTGTGTGTATGTGTGTAATGATCCACATATAACTATACAGAGGCCTTGTATTCACAAATAAAACTATTTCTGTTTTACTGCTTGAAATATTTCAGCAAACTGTGACATTTTCAACTTGCTGGAAAATGGTGGTCACTTTCTCCACCCACAAAAGCTTAACGGGCTCTCTAACCTTTGCTTAGCCGAAATTTCTCTAAGCCCTCAATCACTTCTTCCATTTCTTCTACAGAGATGTTCATGGGGCTATCACCCTCCAACTTTTCAGGCCACAAATGAGATCTGTGTTTTATTTCTTTGCCAATATTTTGACAAGGAAATGCTTAAAATCATGCTAGAGATTTTGCAAACAGACATTGTCTGTTTCAGGGTTGGTTGCATCTATTGTCTGTGAGTATAAACCAAAATCTCTTCCTTAAAAACACTCCCTCCCTTGCCTCTCTCCTGGCCAGTGTAGTTGAAGGTCCTACAAAATATGTATGTCCTGGCCTCTCTGTACCAGGTGTGTGAGAACACAGCTAAAAACCAGCATCATTTGCTGTTACCACAAACCTTCACTCAACTCCTAGGCCTGGCCATGTCCTATGCTAGATGCCAGAGGGACAAATAAAACACAGTCCCTATCCTCAAGGAGATTGTTGTGTGAAAAGAGACTGAAAATAAACAGACGAGTTGCTTGATGAGTGGAAAAACAGAGATATGCGTAAGGGGTCTGGGGATGAGCCTGGTGACATGTAGGAGTTGATCATAATAAACACACACAGGTCTTGCACAGGCCACCAGAATAAGGGCTTCAGACATATTAGCTCATTTGGTCCTTACTACTACTCTGTGAGGTAGATTGTATCATCTCCATTTTACAGATGGGGAAACTGAGGCACAGAAAGGTGAGGTGACGTGAGGTCAGCAAACACGTACAAGTACATATGCTGACAGTGAAATCCAGGTAGACTGGCGCCAGAGCCCCTGCTCTTAGCTGCACTCCTGTGTCATCGTGGCAGTGGTCAGTGGGAGAAGTGGCTAAGCAGTCGGTGGAAGTGGGGAGCACGTTCCATACAGATAGAGCTGCCTGTCCACAGCAGAGGGACTGAGAAGGCCAGGCAGGGGTGGAGAGCTCTGGCTTGGAATGCCCGTGGCACACAGGTGTGCGCACACAAGAGCCGAGAGGTGAGGCTAGACAGGTCAGCGTACTTACCTTGCCCCTCGCAGGTAAAGATTTTCCTACTTTATTCTGAAGACAGCGAGAAGCCATTGAAGGATTTTACACAGAGAGATGGCATGGTCCAATTTTCATTATACATGAGGTCGTTTGGAGGAGGCACGGAAAAGCAAATTTGTGGGAGAATACCTGAAGCAAGGAGAGAGACGTGCTGTGAGGCTGTCATAATTGTCCAGATACCAAGGGACAGAAAGACGTCACAGAGAGCCGAGATAGACTGGGAATGTAAGAAGTAGACAAAATGAACAGGCTGTGCAAGAGAAGAAGAGGAAGGTGCTGAGAACCCTGGCCAGGTTGGTTGGGTTGACAGGAACACCTAAGCTCAAGCGGGGAAGGAAGATGTCAGTGCTATTTGAGGTATTTAGGGATGGGAGAGCTGCCAGGAATGATGCACACACGTCATGGATGGATACAGTGGGGGCTGCAGATCAGGCAGCATTGCTGGAAGCAACAAATCTGTATGGAAATACTAACAGAGGGCTTCTTACAGCTGTGTTTATAGAATAGCAAGATGGAGAATTGACTATTTATCAAGGAGGAAGGTGCTGGAGGAGGTTGTGGGGCAGCCAGAGTCCCCTGGACTGCAGTCCCTCACTAACCCACTGCCATTTTGTGGACAGGAGTTTGGAATTCAGTCTCCAGCCAGGCTTCCCCCTAAGTTGTGGAAGCGATCAGCCTTAAATGAATTATTATTATTACTTATTTATAAACCACTTAGTATAGTTCTTAGAACTTACAAGTGTTTGTTAAACAAGTAAAACAGGCGAAGGAACCCCCATCGAGATGGAAGCTGAGCTTTTTCTTCTCACTTGGTGTGTGCTGGTCTTGGGCAGAAGGACAGAGAGAGACGCCTGAGGAGCTTTGGCATCTTAGAAACAGCCGAGGATGATGGTGGCAAGGACTATGCAGAGACGAAGAGGAACTCTAGTGGAAGCTCATGCCACATAGGTGTGTTTCTTTAAGCAGAAGGTGTTAACACAGCAGCATTTCAGGCCAGAGGACAATTAAGGTGAAAGGTGAAAAATGATTAATCAGCCTTAGTACCCACCTGAAGGATGAGAGTAGGCATGAGCTTTGGGGATCACTGGTGATCACAGTGTAAATGTCTGTCTTTTAGATCTGTTGGGTTCAAATCCGAACCTGGAGCCAGAGGTATTGCCTACACTATTTGTCCGCCTGCCAGAAATGGGGTGCATTCCATTTTGGTAAGTGACTCAATGATCATTTATTGAGCACCTAATATGTGTCCAATACTGAATCAGCTGGTGGGAATGTAGAGTGAACAGAGCAGATGATGTCTCCTAGGAGAGACATACGTCTGTCTGTCTAAGTGTTTGTTTAACATCTAAGCACAATTTTCCTGTGTTGCCTGCTGGGCTTGCTCATGTTTCTTGCCTCAAGGCCATTTGTTGGCTGGGATTCTTATTCCTTAGTACATAAATGAGACAGACACAGAAACTTTCTTGCTCCTCCATTAGGCCGTAAGCTCCAGAGAGCAGGGTCTTGTCTAGGTCTATACAGTCATATGTCACCTAACAACAGGTATATGTGCTTAGAAATGTGCCTCGTTAGACGATTTTGTCATTGTACAATTTGTACTTACACAAACCTAGATGGTCTAGCCTACTACACACCTAGGCTATATGGTATAGCCTATTGCTCCTGGGATGCAAACCTGTACAGCCTGTTACTGTACTAAACACTGCAGGCAGTTGTAACACAATGGTACGTATTTGTGTATCTAAACATAGAAAAGGCACAGTAAAGATACGATATTATAATTTTATGGGACCACCGTCTTGTATGTGGTTCGTTGTTGACCAAAACCTTGTTATGGGATGCATACTATACTTCATTGTATCCTAAGCACCTGTCACATAAACACACACAGAATAATTACCACAATTTCAGTAAGTACTGTGTAGAAATAGCACAATGTTCTTTGAGAGTGTATAGCAGGAGGGACTTATTTAAAATGAAGGGGTGACCTGGGAAGAACTCACTAACGAAGTAATAGTTTAAATGAAATTTGCAGAAAGAATGAGAGGTAGCAAGAGAAGAGAGGGAGGAAAAGTTTCTAGGGAGGGAGAGAGTGAGAGAGCAAGAGTGAGACAGAGACAGAGAGATCAAGTGAACAGAGTTAGTTGCATTCTATCTTTTTCATGTAACATAGTAGTTTCTTTTAAGCTTCTGCAAAATGCCATTTCAGGAAATAATGTTTTCTATTTTGTAAAATGACTCATGCAAAAGAGTTTTTTTGTTGTCATTGGCATTAAAAATAAATTCAGAATAAAATAACTTAGAACCGTTTTTATTTTCATTCTTGATTTTTTACAGGAAACAATGGAACTGCAAGTTTGATTTTTCTTTTGCCATTTTAAAAATGTATTTTTTCATGCTGGCTGATCCCAGCTGCCAACGCTGAGCCCCGGGTGGGGGTGGTGCTGCCTTCAGCCCCTTCCCTTCCTCCAACCCCATCAGCCATATGCCCATGTCCACCCCCACAGGTTGTGCAGGGTGGAGCTGCTGGGACAGCACACAGCCCCTGGACCCAGGGCATGGTACCTCTGCCTGGAGCAGCTAGTGCTGACGGAGACTTTGTGCCCACAGGGTCAAGTCTCCCTGTGCCTCACGTACCAGGCATGCTGTGAAGCTCAGGGCACTGAACTGATTAAAACAAATGACACCATTATATAAAGTGTCTAGTAAAATGCCCTGCACCCAATGGGTTTGCAGCACTTACAACCAAAAGCAGACTTGGTCATTGAAGGCTCGACCCCTTCTTCTTCCTCTTTCAAATTCAGTCCTATATGTGTCCAATGGGACCAATGTGGCCAGTGTGACATCTGAGGGCAGAAAGGCCAGGACAGTGTGGCCCAAGTGAGGAGAGTGGGTGCACGAGGGACACTTTCCAAAGAAGGAGGGGTGGTCTGTGGAGCAGGTGCCAGTCCAGGGCCAGAATAGCATGGGGGGATTTGTCTGCAGCCTCATGAACATTTACACATAAGCTCATGCAAAACACTCTGTGGGAACTGCCAGAAATAATGGGGTCTGCAGGCTGCATTCCTTCTGAAGAAGTGGCAAGAGAGTGGGAACAAAACACACATTTACACTGTTAGAGCCAATTTGTCTTCACCAATTGGTGTGACCTCGGGAGACACTAGTTACACTCAGGCACTACATTATTTTTCTATTTGCTGCGATAACAAATTGCCAAAAATTTAGTGGCTTAAACAACAACTTTTAAAATCTTATAGTTATGGAGGTCAGAACTCCAAGATGGGTCTCCCTGGGCTGAAATCCAGGTGTCGGCAGGGCTGGAATCCCTTTTAGGGTGTCTGAGGGCCCAGCCACGTCCTTGCTGTCTCCAGCTTGTGGCGGCTGCTTGTGTTCTTGGGTCCTGGCTCCTCCCTTCACCCTCACATCCGGCAGTGAGGGTCCTTCTCCTCTGCTGCTCCCCTCGTCCACATTTAAGGACCATCACGACTGTATTGCGCTCACCCAGATGAGCCAGGATAATTTCTCTATTTTAAGGTCAGCTAATTAGCCAACTTTAAATCCATCTGCAACCATAATTCTCCTTTGTCGTGTAACAACACATTCATAGGCTCCAGGATTTAGGACATAAATAAACATCTTTGGGGGCTGTTATTCTGCCTTCCACAGGCACTACTGCACAAAAGCAAATGTAATGTTTACACTGGGTAAGGGGCACAGGGAAGTGTAAGGCACTAGACTAGTTTGAGAAGCCACAGCCTCTCGTTGCTGCACCATCGCTTAAATTTGTGTGGTCCTGGCAAGCCATTTTATTTGATGGCCCTCTGTTTCTTCACCTGTGGGTCAGCAGCCCCAACTGATGACAGAACAAACTGGGAAGGGGGGAAGAGGAAGCAGAAAGAAATGTGGTGGGTCTGTGTTGATGCCTTGCTCTGTTCTTTAGCTAGGGTGACATACTTGCATGTTTACAAAGAGATTCCAGACATCACCCTCCAACAAGGAAGAAAGTAGGAAATAGGTATAGTGTAAAGCCCGCCTATCTTGGGCACAGTGGAAAGCCCATCTGTCCCAGGTATGGTGGAGAGCCCACCTGTCTCAGGCACAGTGGAAAGACCAACTGTCTCATGCACAGTGGAAAGACCAACTGTCCCAGGATCTCAGAGATCTCAGAGAATCTTTGGGCAAGACATCCCCTTAGTGATTCTCAATTCGACTCTCTATAGAAGGCGTCATCTGCAGTCTGAACTGCTAATCCTCCAGTGTCCTCCCAAGGGCTGTGCTGCTATTACTGTAAATTCAGGGTTAAGGGGACCCACTGCAGGAAATGTTGAGACAGTACTAGGGTTTGTTTCTGTGTTCAGCTGACTCCACACTGAAGTTCCCAGCTGAGGGCCACATGCCTGGGTTCCCTGGTGTACTAGCACAGATGCCAAAATAAACACTAAGGGTTCACTGGGCAAGGGACAGACTTCATTTCAACCCTTCCTGAGGCAATCTCAGAAGATATCCAGAGTCTGTTTGATATTAGATGAGGGGACTTCAGAGAGGGAAGAGAAAATATGTATATGTCATCTGTATACATCACGTATGGGTGGAATGTCATGACTGTCCCATCTGTTTTCCTCATTCGATCCCTCCTCCACATTGTGGATGTATACAGGAAGAGTTCTATGATGTCCTCTGTACAGGTGATGTGAAGCCTCGGTCGTCCAGCTGGGCATTTGAGTAGGCTGAGCCACCGTGTGTCGCCTGCCCTGCCTGAGGTTTCTGAGCTATCCCTTTTCCTACTGGAGACCACAGGCTTCCTTAGGACACAGTGAGGTTCATTCATTTCTCCATTCCTTCACTAAGAGGACAGGGGAGTAAACAAGCCCTGGCAGCCACCCTTGCGCACCTCACAGCAGAGCGGTAGAGGAGTGATAAGGGCACATGCAACAAAGGTCACGGGGGAGGAACGTGCAGGGGATGTCTCAGACCTGGGGAAGTCACCTGAGCCAGTGTGGAGTGGTTAGAAGTGTCCCAGGGAGGAAACTGTATTATACTTGCACTGAATGCTGAAGGCAAAGTAGGCCTTTACTGGACCGAGATGGGATGCATAGAGGTGAGGTGCCTTGGTACTTGCAGAGAACTGTAAGTGGTTCCCTGTGATTGGAGACAGTGGCAGGAGGAAGCCTGGAATAGTGACAGCACACGATACTCAGGCCAGAGGGACCCATCTGTGTCACTTCCTGCTGCTACTTAACCTTTTAGAGACCAGCTTTTCACATCTAGAAACAGGAATATGAGTTTGGCATCAAAAGACTTTCATGATGATTGCATGGAATAACAATAAGAAGAGCTAGTATAATCTTTATTATTTCCAGATACTATGTGCTTCATACATATTACCTTGTTTAATCTTCGTAACTGTTGGTGGCAAACACTATTATTTTCCCTATTTTACAGATCAGGAACCCCAATGGAGACATGTAAGTAACTTGTCCAAGGTTACACTCTAGAGCGTGGCAGAGCTGGAGTTCAGACGCAGCTCCTACCCAGTGTACGCAGTTAGTTTATACAGAGCACACCGTAGGGCAGAGGGGGAGCTGTTGAGCAGATGGCGAGGGCTCTGCTTGTCTTTCATCCCCAGACCATTGAGAGCTCAAGGAAGGTTGGGCAGGACATGGTCAGATTTTCATTTTAGGATGACCACCCAGGTGGCAGGGTAGCAGAACATTGTCTTTGCGGAATATGGGAGAACAGTTTATGTATGTTGAAAGGAATTCAGGACCTTTTATTCATAGCATTTACAGGGTCACAGAAGAAGCACATATTGTAAAGGAAGAGAGACCAGGATTCAACTTGGAACTGCCGAGGAGTTCTGCCATGGAAACGCCAAGGAGATTACTTCTCTGAAAAAAGACCTTTTCTTCCCCCAGGGTTTTTCTGTAAAATGGACTAGGTCTGTTGAAAAGCTTGGCTTAAAAATCAGTTTGCATGAACACACAAAACAGCACTGAAATACTCTACCTAAGCGAGGAAACCCACTTAATTGTTTTAGTAAACAAAGCTTCATATTAATCAGATTCCTTTAATCACAGAGAGTGGTATGGTGTCAGACAGGAATCGAGAATCTTGTATTTCCAACCTATTTTTCTACTGACTCTGTATTCTCACCTGTAAAATACAGCACTTGAAAGACTCGAATAAGTTTTTCACTGGAAAGTACTTTACATAGAATATGTATAAATCGCATATGTGTTAAGCACCTCTGATCCCGATAGCTATTCCTTCAAGTGATCAAATGGTGAATATGTCCAGACATTACTCTCATAGCAACGTTCTTGTTTAATCATCAGCAATGTCATGTGAGTTTGATGTAATTACTAGCCCCATTTTATAGGAGGAAACAAAGTCTCAGGCAGTTTAAGTCACTTTCCCAAGATTTTACAGCTAATTTTAAACATGTG
>CAUYSK010053651.1:0-17628 GCA_963575035.1 Avahi laniger | reverse complement strand
GCTAATTTTTTCTATATATTTTTAGTTGTCCAATTAATTTCTTTCTAATTTTAGTAGAGACAGGGTCTCGCTCTTGCTCAGGCTGGTTTCGAACTCCTGAGCTCAAACAATCTGCCCGCCTTGGCCTCCCAGAGAGCTAGGATTACAGGCATGAGCCACCGCACCCGGCCCAGAAGAATTAATTTTTAAAAAATTATTTATATTGAAGAGGAGTGTATTTGCAGAGATAAATTGAATATTCCTTAAAATGTCATAAACACAGAATGAAAACTGGACCATTAAAATTCAGATATCTTTAAAAAGTATCAGAACCATCTTATCCCTTACAAATAAGCGCATGTTTTATAAATAGTAAAAGGAGTAAATTTGAGGAATTGACTTTTAGCTAATGGTTCTGGAGCCATGTCTTGGTTAAATGTTTCCTGTGAATGTGTCTTTTGTGGCCCCAGATGCAGCCACCCCTTCAAGGTCCACTTGGGAGGAAGAGGACAGTGGTTATGGCTCTTCAAGGCGCTCGCAGTGGGAATCGCCCTCCCCGACGCCGTCCTATCGGGATTCTGAGCGGAGCCATCGGCCGTCCACTCGAGATCGAGACAGGTGACGTTCCGGGTGGGGCAGCGCAGTTTCTCTGGGTGGTGGTAGGGAGAGCGGGTGGCAGTGAGGGGAGCAGGGCTCAGCTCAGTGCCTGTTTTGTGATGCTGGTTCTGCCGCTTCCCAGGTCTGTGAGGAGCAAGTACTCAGATGACACACCTCTGCCAACTCCCTCCTACAAATACAATGAGTGGGCCGATGACAGAAGACACCTGGGGTCTACCCCGCGCCTGTCCAGGGGCCGAGGTAAGGCCTGAGGGGCAGGAGGCAGAAGAGCAGGACTGCTTGTGCTCGTGCGGCTGAGCAGAGGCTGCGCCCCTGGAGCCGTGTGGCTGTGCAGGTCTGTGTGTGGCCACTGGGGACAATCAGGGTCATGAGGACTGACCTGCTGCCTGTGCTCCTTCAGGAAGACGCGAGGACGGTGAAGAAGGAATTTCGTTTGACACAGAGGAGGAGCGGCAGCAGTGGGAGGATGACCAGAGGGTAAAGCTTTACACCTTTGACGGGCTAAACGAGGGGGGTGGCCCTTCGTAGGTGAGTGGGTGACAGGTGTTAGAGCACAAGGGCCACAGGTGACCCTCTAGCAGGATTGGGCTTCCATGAGGGTGCAGCTGAGCCTTGGGCAGCACCGAAGCCCTGGGGCTGCACCAGCCTGTCACTTAACTGCGGTAGTAATGGTCTCACTCTGTGTGTTGGTGCCACCGTGTGGTGAGTCTGAGAAGTGCTCTCAATGGGCTGACATTCAAAGTCAAGTCTCCTGGTTCTCCCCCTGGCTCGAGGGAGCAGCGTGGCCTCTCTCCTGCACCTCCCAGGAAGGTTGCTCCACCGCACTAGTGACTTCTTACCGAGCCTCTCCCCTGCTGGCCGTGTCTCACGCACTAACTTGCTCTGTCCCCTGTTCTCGTTCTTTGCCTCCTGCCTGCAGCAAGCTGACCGGGACTGGTACATGATGGATGAGGGGTACGACGAGTTCCACAATCCCCTGGCCTACTCCTCCGAGGACTACGTGAGGAGGCGGGAACAGCACCTGCATAAACAGAAGCAGAAGCGCATTTCGGCTCAGCGGAGGCAGATCAACGAGGTGAGCCTGTCTGCGGTGGTCGGCGTGGGTTCAGGGCTGGAGGTGGGGGCAGTGAGAGAAGCAGCGGGTCACGTCTGATGTGCTGGCAGCACAGCTTGTCTCCCCACTGCCGAGAGGGCCAGATCTAGACAGATCTCTGCAGGAGGAGGAGGGGCAGTTGGGGAACCTTTTAGTCATTTAAGAAAAACCCCAGCTCGTACTGCTCTATTTTGTAGCACTTCCGTGAGGGGTGCTGTTGATGGTAATGGGTACGGCAGGATCTGCCTCTGTAGTCCGTGTTCGTTGTGTCTCTGATTTGGGCTAGGGATGGTCACCATTCTTGTGTCCATCTAGGGGTTCCTACTTAGATGTAAGGTGCTGCTTACTGGAACAAAATACTGCAGCTGATTTGGGATCAGTGGTTCTTCTGTCTCGAGAGCTGCGGTGGAGAGGGCTGTGACGTCTCTGAGGCTACCCATACTCTGCTAGGACTTGACGTGCGGACTTGCCTGGTGACCTTTCAGGACTACCTTTGGCTGCAGTGTGAGTGCGGCTCCTGTTGTGTCCTCACAGGATAATGAGCGCTGGGAGACGAACCGCATGCTCACCAGCGGCGTGGTCCACCGGCTGGAGGTGGACGAGGACTTCGAAGAGGATAACGCGGCCAAGGTGCACCTGATGGTGCACAATCTGGTGCCTCCCTTCCTGGACGGGCGCATCGTCTTCACCAAGCAAGTGAGGCTCCTCCGTGGCCGGAGACGAGACGGCTCAGAAAGACCTGATGTGGGGAGGGAAAGAAAGGAAAATGGGAAAAGGCCCCATAGCACAATAGGGTAGCAGCTCCTTTCGTTGACTCGGGCCATTTTGAAATGGGCCTTGTTGCTGATTTTAATGATGAGTGGGGGTTTCTCTTTTTCCTCAACCCGGTGCAGCCAGAGCCTGTGATTCCAGTCAAGGATGCCACTTCTGACCTGGCCATCATCGCTCGAAAAGGCAGCCAAACAGTGCGGAAGCACAGGGAGCAGAAGGAGCGCAAAAAGGTTGGTTTCTTGTCACCGGGGCTGGGAAGTCTCTTTGTATTTTTCTTTCCTTTTTTCTTTTTAAAAATCTTATTAGGCTTCATGGGTAGATTTCTGTTGGAAGTTAGAGGATAGGCAGGAAGCGAAAATCAGCTCTGGGAGGGGGGCACGGAGTTCCTCCTTGAGGTCCTTAGTCACACAGCTGCCGCGCCTGTCCTTGGGAGAGCTTGCAGCTTGCAGCTTGGCGTGTGTGGCTGGGGGAGTTTACACCTGCGGGGGAGGCCTGTTGTCAGCCAGGTTGATTCCTCCCGGTGACCGCAGTCATGTCGCAGGATCGAGCTGACTGACTTTACTTGTGTTTTTCAGGCTCAGCACAAACACTGGGAACTGGCTGGGACCAAGCTGGGAGATATAATGGGCGTCAAGAAGGAGGAAGAGCCAGATAAAGCTCTGACGGAAGATGGGAAAGTGGACTACAGGTAGGTAGTCTGCTGGCCGCGGCCTGCTCGGGGCACTCGGGGCAGAACTGAGCGACTTCATGCTCCCGAAGAGGAAAAGGTTACCACATCAGTCTGAATCTTCTGCGCTCTCTCAGTCGCTTTCTCCTGGTTTCTCTTCTGCCGTCTCCCAGCTTTTCCTAGATACCATTCCTACTGCTACCACTGCCACTACCAAGTAGCTTCCTCTGTGCTAGGGGGCGTCGTGAGGAGAATGAGGCCCAGGGAGGTTGAGGAACTTGTCTGAGGTTGCCCAGCTGGTAAACGGAGGAGTTAGGGTTAGTCCCAGGCAGTCTAAAAGGCCTCTCAGGTGTTCAGTGTGGGAAGTCGAGTTGTGCTCCCTTAGTCAGATTTCAGTTCACTGTAAAGCAGAATTATTCTTAACAGAGACTCCAAAATAGAAAGGGTTATCTTACCAGGTAGTGACTCCGCTGTTCTTTGAGGTGTGTAAGCAGATGTTGGATAATTGCTTGCTGGGATTCCTGCACTGGGTCGGTGGCTGGACTTAACTGTCTCTTGGATTCCCATCCTTTGAACACTCTCAAGTCCTGCTGAGCTGTCATCTGAGTTAATAATTACCTGTACTCCCATGTGAAATGTCTTAAATGAGAAGTTGATACTACCAATGAACACTTGTTAGTCTCTAGTTAATTTAATCCCTTAGGTATTACTTGTTTGGTGACCAGGAGGGACTGGGTGAAGTTAGAAATGGAAGCGTGACAGCGTGTAGGGCAGATCTGATGGAGGAAAAGCCCCTCAGGGAAGGGTGGGGGAAGATCGCGTGGACTATTGCAGCCACCTAGCACTGAACCGGCGTGTTTTTGCTGTGCGATCTTGGGATATGTACACGTGTCAGATGTTGAGCGCTTTCAGTAGAGGTTGCAGGTGAACGTTAAGTGGGACTGTTCTCACAGTTCTTTGAAAACAAAGTCTTCCAGACCATGCTGTCCTGCCACAAGGAGGGAGTTTGACCTACATCAGGTGCTCTGCGGCCACAACTCCTCAGGAGACCTGTGTGGCTATTTTAGGCTGTTAAGTGTTGTGCTGAGATTGCCCGAGGGTATTCTCCACAGTTAGTGACCTGGTGATCGACTTCAGCTCCTCTTCTGCCCAAACCTGTGACTCCTCTGATCCACGTTTAGCTCTGTTTGACCTTGGGGCATTGAGTATGTTGTAGATGATGGATTCCCACATGATAGTTTCGGGCCTTAGGCTGACAGGAAACATTTCAGGTTACCTGGCTGCTGTGGTGTCTTGGAGATTCTTGTCCAAGTCCTTCTCATTCCTGGGTGTAGGAAGAAGGGCAGTGACTCAATCAGGAAGGACAGTGTGGGACATCGTGCAGGGTGCTTAGGCTGCTGTGTGTTCTCAGGACAGAGCAAAAGTTTGCGGATCACATGAAGAAAAAGAGTGAGGCCAGCAGCGAGTTTGCAAAGAAGAAGTCCATCTTGGAGCAGAGGCAGTACTTGCCTATCTTTGCAGTGCAGCAGGAGCTACTCACTATTATCAGGTAACTTGCCCAGGGCCCAGGAATTCCAGAGTTGAATCAGGGGCCCTCTTGTCTCCCATGTTTGCTCAGGAGTTCTCTTTCTTTTGTGCATTGCAACTGATGGAGACCGGAAGTAATTTTTTCCCTCTGCCCTGGGCTATGCTGCACAAAGTAACAAGATGGCATCATTTTGTTTTAGCTTACCTGTTTAAACCTCACTGTATTCCAGACGTTTCAGGTGTTATCTCCATAAGAGGCCATTACCCACTGGAGTCTTCCTCTCTAAGCAGACAGCTCCTTGGATAGCGGGCTGTGGGGAGAGGAGGTGGCAGAGTGTCCTTGCGGGCTCAGGGCAGCCTTCTACTTGGGCTGATGAGCCTGGTCTGCTTTTCCCTGTAGAGACAACAGCATCGTGATTGTGGTTGGGGAGACGGGGAGTGGTAAGACCACTCAGCTGACCCAGTACTTGCATGAAGATGGTTACACGGACTATGGGATGATTGGGTGCACCCAGCCCCGGCGTGTGGCTGCCATGTCGGTGGCCAAGAGAGTCAGTGAAGAGATGGGGGGAAACCTTGGCGAGGAGGTGAGTGAGCACGAGGGCTGAGCCATGCAGTTATTCCCTGATGGTTTCTGCCTGTTTCTGCTAAAGGGTGTGATCTGCTGGAGTGTGGACCCCAGCATGGGGTGTGCTAGTGGTGAGCTGGTGGCCAGGGCTCCTGAGCCATCTCTGTGACCTCCAGGTGGGTTATGCCATCCGCTTCGAAGACTGCACTTCAGAGAACACCTTGATCAAATACATGACTGATGGCATCCTGCTCCGAGAGTCCCTCCGGGAAGCCGACCTGGATCACTACAGCGCCATCATCATGGACGAGGCTCACGAGCGCTCCCTCAACACCGACGTGCTCTTTGGGCTGCTCCGGGAGGTGAGGGCTGTGGGGTCTAGTCCCTCTGTGCCCACGGGACGCTGACCAGCGCACTGCCAGGAGTGAGTGGTGGAGGTGGGCTGAGGGACTCCAACAGGCCAGTTTCCCCTGAGGCCTTCGGGTGGCCGAGTTCAGACCTGGGTCATAGTTCAGTCGGTTCTCACTCGGATGACTCGGGCGTTTCTTGGCTGTGGCTCCGTTCTGCAGACTGCAGGATTGTTAAGAATCTAGTAGGCCGGTTCGTCAGCCTTGGCTTGTGTTTTATTTGGGAGTAATGGTGATGAGACTGGAGGCGGGAGCCAAGGCTCCCAAACCCGTGAGTGTCTGAGCGGCCTCTTCTCTCAGGTGGTGGCTCGGCGCTCGGACCTGAAGCTCATTGTCACGTCAGCTACTATGGACGCAGAGAAATTCGCTGCCTTTTTTGGGAACGTTCCCATCTTCCACATCCCTGGACGGACCTTCCCCGTTGACATCCTCTTCAGCAAGGTACTGAGGCCCCGTTCCATGCCACACACTTCTCTGATGAGAGGCCAGCTGGAGGGTGTGGGGTGGGGAGGGGACTGAGTTGGGGAGGATTTGTGGGCCCCGTGGGGCAAATGGGGCAGCCTGCAGCTCCAGGGCTTAGGGGACAAATGACTGTGCTCTGGGGGAGGTTTTGTTTCACTGTGTCTTCGGAGCCGAGGTATGAGGCCCAGAGAGGCACTGGGGCTTCTCTGGGGCCTGCAGTCAGGCCTGTCTGTAGGTGCCGTGGCCCTGGCAGTCCACTGCTCCAGCCAGACCAGTGGCTGGGCCATGGAGCTCCCAGAGGGATGCTGGCTCATGTCTCTGCCACCTCCCACTGACCGTGCTCCCTGGCCGTGTTGCAGACCCCACAGGAGGATTACGTGGAGGCTGCCGTGAAGCAGTCCTTGCAGGTGCACTTGTCGGGGGCCCCCGGGGATATCCTCATCTTCATGCCCGGCCAAGAGGATATTGAGGTGCGTGCCTTGGTCCCGTCCAGGGTGAATAGGTATGCCTTGCATCTGAGAGTCTGGGCCTTTGGTGTCTCACAGCTCCTTTTGCCCTCAGGTGACCTCAGACCAGATTGTGGAGCATCTGGAGGAACTGGAGAATGCACCCGCCCTGGCCGTGCTGCCCATCTACTCCCAGCTGCCTTCTGACCTCCAGGCCAAAATCTTCCAGAAGGTACTTACTTTCCTGGCAGGGGTGGGTGGGAGGTGATCTCTTGTCCCCACTGTGGACTCTTTTCTCTCCTGAGGGACTCAGCTCCCCACCTTGCACCTCTGCTTGGTTCTAGGCCCCGGATGGTGTTCGGAAGTGTATCGTTGCCACCAACATTGCTGAGACGTCTCTGACTGTCGACGGCATCATGTTTGTCATCGATTCTGGTTATTGCAAATTAAAGGTAAGAAAAGACACAGGAGGCGGGGCCCAGGGTCTTCACCTGAAGCTCACTCAGCTTAGCGGGTGGGAACTCGGGGCCTTGTTCTTCGCCAGGGACTGGGGGACTCACATGGAAGTGGGGGTTGTGCTAGGAGGCTAACATTGAGTGCTCGTTTTGCCATGCACTCGATTCATTTAATCCTTGATGAGGAAGCTAATTTAAATAACTCAGTAAAGATCACAGAGCTGGTGTTTATGGGGAAAACAACTTAGGTGTTTATGAGAAAACGTCAGAGGCTTCTGGCTCCAAAAGGATGCTGCCTGCCTTGCTAAGATGCGTCCTCCATGATGTGTAGCAGCCAGGGTCTGTCTTTGTCTCGGGACTGCCTCCCTTTCCCCCTCACTCTGTCCTTCATCAGTGGTTTGCTGCCCCTCGTAGGTCTTCAACCCCAGGATTGGCATGGACGCTCTGCAGATCTATCCCATCAGCCAGGCCAACGCCAACCAGAGGTCAGGGCGAGCCGGCAGGACGGGCCCAGGTCAGTGTTTCAGGTAGGAGCCCTGTGCTTTCTGGGGCAGCGCTGGGATAGCTGAGCATGGAGGGTGGGCTGGGGTGGGCAAGATGCTGGCCCAGGACCTGACCCTCAAGGCTGGGGCTGCTGGTGGGGCTGCCACTTACTTGTCCTCTAATCATATGCTCCTGAGTGGAGGGAGCAGCTGTTCCCAAGAGCTCTGAGGTCCGAGGCAGACCTGCAAATGTAGGCACATAGGCAGGTAGTTGCAGCCTGCCTCCCTCTGCAGGATGGGTCTGAACAAATGATGGCATTTGCTCTCTTTTACTTGTTCTGTTTTTCTTTCTCTAAGCTCTTTTTTTGTCCTGAGTTTTAGAAATAATGTATTTGCTATAAAAATTCAATAAATACAGAAAATATTAAGAAAACAAAACTCAGCCATAATCCTAGTCGCGGGCTCACTGGTTCCAGAAATGAATCACGCATGTAGTAGGCTCTGGCAGAAAAGCCAAATTGGCAGGGGGAGTTTTGAATAGGTGGAGACGAGCGAGTCACAGAAGTGGGCGGTGGGGAGAAGAAATGTGGGATTTCATCTGTACTGGCTGCTGTGGGGTTCAGCTGTGGTGAGAAGCCGCAGTCTTGTCGATCTTCCACGGCAGGGGCCCCACGTAGGCAGCCAGGCAGGGTTAAGAGGTTGGCAGGCCGGGGTGGGGGTAGCAGCAGCAGAACTAGGGTGTTCTCCCTGGCAGGCTGTATACCCAGAGCGCCTACAAGAATGAGCTCCTGACCACCACGGTGCCCGAGATCCAGAGGACCAACCTGGCCAACGTGGTGCTGCTGCTCAAGTCCCTGGGGGTGCAGGACCTGCTGCAGTTCCACTTCATGGACCCGCCCCCGGAGGACAACATGCTCAACTCCATGTATCAGCTGTGGATCCTCGGGGCCTTGGACAACACAGGTGCGGCGGCCCTGGGAATGGGGGCCTGGTGGGCGCTGGTTCTGGGCTCTCTCACTTTCCTCCACTGTCTGGTGGAATATCTGGGTTTGCTCACCTCTCCCAGGTGGTCTGACCTCTACCGGGCGGCTGATGGTGGAGTTCCCGCTGGACCCAGCCCTGTCCAAGATGCTCATCGTGTCCTGCGACATGGGCTGCAGCTCCGAGATCCTGCTCATCGTCTCCATGCTCTCCGTCCCCGCCATCTTCTACAGGCCCAAGGTGGGGCAGCTGGAGGATGCTGCAGGGGAGCAGCCGCCCTCCGAGTTACTCACACAGAATGAGGGCCGGCAGTCAAAGTTTCCAGAAAACGATTTTGCTGTTTTCTGTTAAGCAGGTTGGAGTCAGGGAAGGAGGGGCTAGATCAGTGGTTCTCAGGAATGTTTTGGAAATCTGTAGAGCAGTTTGTATCTACTAGTATGGTTGTTCCTGAGTCTGCATGTTTTAGAATAGTGTTTTATAAATTACTTCTATTATTTCTGTGTCGTCAGGGCGGCATGTTGATGTGTTGGCCGTTGTGTGTGTGAGAATCTCCAGGATATGCTCAGGGGGCCTGGACTCCCCTGTGCATAGAGTGAAGGTTCTTTTCCCTTCCCAGGGCCGAGAGGAGGAGAGTGATCAAATCCGGGAGAAGTTTGCTGTCCCTGAGAGTGATCATTTGACCTACCTGAATGTCTACCTGCAGTGGAAGAACAACAACTACTCTACCATCTGGTGTAACGATCATTTCATCCACGCCAAGGCCATGCGGAAGGTGGGGGTGGTGGCCCAGATGAACAGGATGTGGGGACAAGGGGTGGGAGGGGAGGGGAGGGAGGGCTCTGTCCGGGCCCACCCTGTGTTCTGCTACAGGTCCGGGAGGTGCGGGCTCAACTCAAGGACATCATGGTGCAGCAGCGGATGAGCCTGGCTTCATGTGGCACCGACTGGGATATTGTCAGGAAGTGCATTTGCGCTGCCTATTTCCACCAGGCAGCCAAGCTCAAGGTGAGCCCCAGGAGCTCGGGGAGCTGTGGCCCCTTTCTGGCGTGATACCTGTACGAGGGCAGAGTTCTTTCTTTCCCCTGTGCAGTTCTGTAGAGCTGGGCTTCCCTAAGCCTGTGTTAAGGGAGGGGGTAGCTGCCTCAAGACGCAGCGTTTTCCTGATGTGGTCACTGTTGTGTCTCTTCCCCAGGGAATCGGGGAGTACGTGAATGTCCGCACAGGCATGCCCTGCCACTTGCACCCCACCAGCTCCCTCTTTGGAATGGGCTATACCCCGGACTACATAGTGTATCACGAGTTGGTCATGACCACCAAGGTGAGTCTTTTCCAAGGTGCTTGCATAACGTAGGCCCATTTTCTGTGCCGGCCTCACGTTACCCCTCACTGCCTTCTGGTGTGAGCGAGCTTTGGCTTGGAAGAGTTGAAGCTGCATGTGTTGCTTTGTGGAGTATTCGAGTAGGTTTTCAGTTGGGGTTTGGGGAAGCTTTGCACAGGGTTAATCTCTAGACTAAAGTGACATCAGCAGTGCCAGTGGGATTGTTCCCTACTTGCTGCTTAGGATGAGCAACGCTTTTGGGGACATTAGAAGCATGTTCTGAGGGGTTGGGCCTTTTCTCTTAGGTACTAGGGGGCATTTTCTCAAGCATGGATGGGAGGAGGGATTAAAATTCCAGCATCTGGGGCTTTTCCTTGCCTTTTTCAGCCTTGCAGGGTTGGGAGTTGGGCCCTTCTCATGTGGCTCCTAATTGTGGACCCAGCCTGGGAGGTACCGTGGCCCTCCTGTGACCTCTACCTCACTGCTGTTCTGCCTGCAGGAGTACATGCAGTGCGTGACCGCCGTGGATGGGGAGTGGCTGGCGGAGCTGGGCCCCATGTTCTACAGTGTGAAACAGGCAGGCAAGTCACGGCAGGTAAGGATCCCACACTTCCCGTGGGGTTGCTGTTTGCCTGTGGGGTGGGTTTCCCGTGAGCTTGATATTGAAGACTCGTCATCTGGCCTCTTACTCCTCTCTCCTTACAGGAGAGCTGTGATCCAGCCAGGCTGGTCTGTCTGATCTTCTTCCCCCACCCTCTCCAGTTTCTTGATCAGCTGAGCCTTTAAGGAAAAACTTATTATTATTGAAAAGTCCAAGTATTTGTAAAAGTGGAAAAAACAGTATAACAAGCCACCATGAATTCATCACTCAGCCTCTGTAATCGTCAACAGTCAGTCAATCTGGTTTTGCTTATTCCCACCCCCTCACACACAGCCGTTTTCGTTTTCTGGAATATTTTAAAGCTTATCTCAGGTGTCATGTTATTTCACCCATAAATACTTGAGTATGTGTCTCTGACTAAAAGTACTTGTTTTTTTTAATGTAACCTCTGTGCCATTATTACTCCCAACAAAATTAATACTTAATGTCACTTAAGTCTCGAGTCCCTGTTCAGATTTCCCCATTTATCTCAAAGTTGACTTTTTACAATTGATTTGCTTAAATTAGGATCCAGACATTGCCACTGGTCGTTATATGTGTTAACTCTTTTATTCTAGAATAGACTCCACCCCACCTTTTTCTATGACACTGGTTTACTGGTACAACCAAATCATTTGTCCTGTAGAATATTCCATATGATATATGTGGCTGATTGCTTCCTCTTGCTGGTCTTTGACCTGTTGCCTCTATTTTGTGCATTTCTATAAGCTGGTAACTAGCCTAAAGGCTGATGAGATTCTGGTTCAGCATTGCTAGGTGAGCACGTGCACATGTGGTGCCGTGAACTTCCTTAAATGCCATCAAGAGACACGCGAGGCCCCACTTTTGCTGATGGCTGCAGTGTTGCTCCTGCTGCCCCGGCGCAGACTCTACACCTGCTCCTCTGTCTCCTACAGGGTTTGTGTCCATTGACCGCCACTGCCCAAGTCCATTATATAGGGTTGCAAACAGTTGCTGGGCTTTGTCTTTCTCCTTCTTAGCATGGTCTTCCCCGCACTGGGCCCGTATGCGTCTTCCTATGTCCTTTCCAGCCAGGTGGTAATGTTTTCCCTAGTTTCCTGTGCTTTCTGGCATAGTTGTGAACTTGATTTAAAAAAGAAAGTGAATACTAAGTGAACTGAGTGGAATGCTGATTAGGACAGAATGGTCCAGTATCTATTTTGAATCAATGAAAAAAGTAGGTGTTGGCTGCAAAAGAACAAGTGGCATTGGTGCTGGGGCAGGCAGCTGTGTGGCCCTTGCCCTGAGAGCTGGCCTGGATGACACAGCAACTGGTTTGCAGCAGGGACATGGGTGCAGAGGAGGTCCCCTTGCCCGATGGTCCCCAGTGGGCTCAGCCAGGCCTCTCTCTCCCTTCTCTAGGAGAACCGCCGTCGGGCCAAAGAGGAAGCCTCTGCCATGGAGGAGGAGATGGCACTGGCCGAGGAGCAGCTGCGAGCCCGGCGGCAGGAGCAGGAGAAGCGCAGCCCTCTGGGCAGCGTCAGGTGAGCGTTGGCCTTGGGGCCCTGGCTGGGATGGAGGCCACCCTGGGAGGCTGCCAGAGACCAGGCCCTGAGGCAGGGTCAGGATTTGAGAGAAGTTGAATGTGTGACGGTGACTTGGTGACAGAAGTTGATTGAGCACTGAGTGGTCACACGTGGCAGCACGCGAGAAGTTCCAGACAACTTTGAAGGGGCAGATGTAGATGTACATCTGCAGCTCCCAGTCATTGTTGTGTTGTCTTCAGGGCCTGAGGTGGCCTGGAGCAGCAGGCTAGGTCTTAGAGCTCTACTGACAAGCGAGGGGGTCGGACACCACAGTGGAGTGGGGAGAAGAGTGTCCTGGGCTGCTGTGTCTGTGCTGGTACCTGGAGTTAGGCCAAATTCCACAGGTCAAGGGCACGGTCCTCCACAAGACTGCTCTCGCCTCCAATACCAGCTGCAGGTATGGAGGTCACGCTTACTCCCAACCAACTTGCTACAAATGTGGTGATCCCTGTGAACTCCCTAAGGTTCAATAATTTGCTAGAATGACTCACAGAACTCAGGAAAATACCATACTTATGGTTATAGTTTTATTATAACAAAAAGGTACAAATCAGAACTAGCTACAGGGAAGTGTGTAGAGCAACGTCTGTGAGAGGCTCAGATATGAAGCTTCCTTTGTCCTCAGGGTCAAGTTATCCTCCCAGCACATCAGTGTGCGATGGTACGCACAGAGTTATTGCCAACCGGGGAAGGTCATCTGAGCTTCAGTGTCCAGAGTTTTTATCAGGGCTTCATTACATAGGCACGGATGATTGAATCATTGTCCACGTGGTTGAACTCAGTCTCCAACCCCTGCCGCCCCAGAGGTTGGGCTGATAGTGCGTGGCTCATAGCCCCAACTCTAATCCCATAGCTGGTCTTTTGGCCAGACTGGCCTGTCTTGAGTCACCTTGCAAGCACAAACCGTCAAATATGGTCTGTGTCAGCAGCGACATCCGGTCACTTGGGGAAAGGCCCTGGGATGAAGGCTGGTCAGACTCTTACACGGCCGGAGTGGCAGTCTGCGAGGTGGACAGAAGGCTGCCTCCATAGCTCACTAAAGAGCTAGGAAAGGACTTATTAAAAAACCTTAAACATTCCTTAAGGGATATCAAAATGAATGAGCTGCTTTTATTTTATTATGCCCCCAACTGACAACGGGGATGGCAAGGGGAGTGGAAACGTGCTGGGGGTGACATCTCTCAGCCCCAAAGCCTCGCACACAGGTTTGGAACAGCAAGGCCTCTTTCCTGCTGCGCAGCGTGCTGGGGTGAGGAGCACTGTGTTTCCTACCCCTTTGTCTGTGTCTCCAGGTCTACGAAGATCTACACTCCAGGTCGAAAAGAACAAGGGGAGCCCATGACCCCTCGCCGCACGCCAGCCCGCTTTGGCCTGTGAGCTGAGGCTGTTCCTGGAGAGGATGGCAGCCGGGTTTGGGGTCCTGAGCGCTCTGGCAGGAGTGCCCTGAGGCGGAGAGCAAAGCCCTTTCATCTGAGCACTTTCATCTGTGCACATCGCGGCCCTTGAGGGCAGTTCCTGCTGGACCAGGCTCTGCAACAGAGGAAGTGGGAGTTCCTCGTGCAGGAGCGTGGCAGGCCGGGCTGCAGAGCAGCTGAGATGCTCCCGGGGAAAGGGGAGGTGGCCAGACCCATCGCATCCAAATAAACTGGCTTGGACGCTTGGTGAATGAGTGACTTGGCTGTGACTATTTCTTTTTTAATCCTTGTGTAAAGCAGCAAAATAGACCTAGAGGCAATTGTAATTTGGTTAAAATTCAGAATTTGGAAATAAATTTATTATTTGTAAAATGCGATTGCATTTCTGACTTCCTTTTTCCTTCACTGCCCTGAATCATACAAGGAACAGGGGAGGGGTAGACCTCTTGTCCTGACGTGCCTTGGGTGGATTGTCCTAGAACTCCACCCTTATTTCTGCACAGGGCAGGCCAAGCACTGAGGGTGCCGAGCGGCTCCTGAGGCTGGTGGCAATGACAGGCTGGTCTCCATGGCCAGGTCGTGGGAGGGAGTGAGCAGGAGCCCCTTTGGCTTTCCCCAGTGGCGGGTTGGCTGTTTGAAGAGGTCCATGCTTGTGCTCAGAATGGCAGAGGTTTCTACTCTGCAGATATAAGGACTGTTCATTGACTGAAAAATAGCGTAAAATGTTGCTTATTGATTTTCATGTAAAAGATGATCCTTATACCAGGATCACTAGTCTTTTGTTAAACAGCCTTAAGTCTGCTGAGGTGGCTTTTTGGGTATTTGGCTCTTTGTGCCAACCATGGTCTTAATTTTTTTGTTTTTTTACTTTTAAAAAACTATTTTTCCACACACAGCATTGAAACATGGTCTTTATTTTGTGATTCCACAGGGTTGGGCTTCTGCCAGGCGTGCTGGTTGGCAGGTTGTGTGTCGGGGCTATGTCACCGACAGAACGGGGGCTAAGGAGCACCTTGGTACCAGGCAGGGCCTGACCTGAGCCCCTCGGTGCCTAGTTCACTGCTGTTGGTTCCAATCCCTTCCCCCCTCTCTTCCTGGGATTTGGATTTCCATCTGTTATAACTCAAAGTTAATACAAGTCGATTTTGTGAATGAGCACGGGAACCACGCTTTGTCAGCCAGCACCACCTACCACCTCTGCTTTGGTTCTCCTTACCTTGAGCTGCCTGTATTGGCAATGCAGCTGGAAACGGGCTTTGCAGGGCTCTGCTGTGAAGAGAGGGCTGCCAGGGACTGGCCTGGGAAGGATTTTAATCTTGGCTCCAGGTCAAAGGACCCAGGAGAAGTTGGCTGGTATGTGACCTACTTGCACAGGCTAGGGATGCAATGGAATGGGAAAGAGATTGAGGTTCCAGTTAACAGTTTCATTACTAACAAGCTGTGACCTTGGTTACAGGCTTACCTTCAAGTCCCTCAGGTAAAAATAAAAAAATAGGCCGGATAGGGTACAAAACCTATGGGTCCAATCCAACCTTCTAATTTAAACACCAGGAACACTTGGCGAGGGGCACTTGGCACACACAGGTGCTGCCAGGTGAGTGGGCAGCTGCCCTACCCTGCAGCTCTCCGAGTTGGCTTTGGTATTGGAGCTTCTGCCCAAGACTGTCTGACCTGTGTCCAGTGTTTTCTTTTTAATTACAAAATCTTTCCATTAAGATTTTTTTTTTTTTTTTGAGACAGAGTCTCACTCTGTTGCCCGGGCTGGAGTGCCGTGGCATCAGCCTAGCTCACAGCCACGTCAAACTCCTGGGCTCAGGCGATCCTCCTGCTTCAGCCTCCCGAGTAGCTGGGACTACAGGCATGCGCCACCATGCCCGGCTAATTTTTTTCTATGTATTTTTAGTTGTCCAGCTAATTTCTTTCTATTTTTTTTTAGTAGAGACAGGGTCTCACTCTTGCTCAGGCTGATCTCCAACTCCTGAGTTCAAATGATCCGCCCGCCTCGGCTTCCCAGAGCCATTAAGATTTTTAAAACAGTTCCTTCTGGATTTAATGCTCTGATTCTCACCACTTTTTCCTCAGACGATAACTGATTTTCTTCCAGAGGCACAAAAGCATTTCTGTGACCACAGCCCCGTGCTGTCTGACTAGCTCATGGCCCTGGAGTGAACCCCTGAGTCTGGCTGCCGCCTGCAGATGTCTCGCAGTGCGGAAGCTGCGTGCCCAGGGCTGGGCGCTCCGTACGAAGGACTCCTTCCTTGGGGCTTGAGGGTGTTTTGCTCTCTGTCATGTGCATTTGTCTTCATGCCCAGTTGATGGTAACAGGGTACTTTAGACACACTAGTGTGTCAGCTATGATGGGTCTGAGGCTGAGGTGGGGGGTCCTAGGGACCCCAGAGCTTGCTGGATGGACTCTTGTCTATAGCAGGCTCCAAAGGCGGTCCTCAGTCAGGCTGCAAGGGGAGGCTCAAAAATGGTTCCAGGGCGCTTCCCCTTCTTGGGGGGGAACAGAGGTGGAACTTTAACGAAGAGGTGGGCAGGGGTGGCTGATGTTTGCTCTGGGTGCCTTTAGCTCGGGAGGAGGAACTGTACTCTGGGTGGGCATGAGAGGATCCACCGCTAAAAGATTCTGCTGGCATCAGTTATCAGAACCAGAGCGACATCCTGCCGCTGGGTGGCCAAAACACTTATTTTAGTTATAATCCCCTTAGCTAAGTCCTAGCTTTGCAACCATTTCTCTTTTTTTTCCCCAGTTTTTTTAGTTGTGGGAAAATGCATGAAACAGCTTAGCCATTTTCAAGGGGATGGTTCAGTGGCATTAAATACACCATTTTGTGCATCTATCACAACCATCCATCTCCAGAACTCTTTTATCTTGTAAAACAGAAACTCTGTACCCATTGAACAACTCCCCATTCTCCCCTCCTCCCGGCCCGTGGCAATTACCATTCTGCTTTCTGTCTGTATGACTGCAACTACTCTAAGTACCTCACATAAATGTCATGTAGTATTTTTCTTTTTCTGACTTGCTTATTTTGCTCAGCATGATGTCCTCAAGATTCATCCATGTTGTAGTATATGTCAGAATGTCCTCCCTTTTCAAGGCTGAATAATACTCCATTGTATGTATACAACATGTTTCTTTATCCATGCATCTGTTGATGGACACTGGGGTTACTTCTACTTTTTAGCAATTGTGAATTAAGTTGCTGTGAATATGATGTACAAATATCTCTCCGAGACCCTGTTTTCACTTCTTTTGGATATATACCCAGAAGTGTCTTACTGCATCATATGGTAGTTCTATTTGTAATTTTTTGGGGAACTGCCATACTGTTTTCCACAGTAGCTGTGCCATTTTACATTCCCACCAACAGTGCACAAGGGTTCCAATTTCTCCACATCTTTGCCAACACTTGTTATTTTCTGTATTTTTTTTAATAGTAGCCATCCTAATGGGTGATATCTCATTGTAGTTTTTGAGTTGCATTTCCCTAATAATTAGTGATGCTGAGCTTCTTTTCATGTGCTTATTGGCCATTTGTATATCTTCTTTGGAGAAATGTCTGTTCACATCCTCTCCTCATTTTTGAATAGTGTTCTGTGTTTTCTTGTTGAGTTTTAGGAGTCTGTTATGTATTTTGGATATCAATCTCTTATCAGATTTGCAAATATTTTCCCATTCTATGAGTCACCTTTGTACTCTCATTCTGAGTTGGTGTTGTCTTTTGATACAAAAATTTCAAAATTTTCATGAAGTCCAGTTTGTCTATTACTTTGGTGCCTGTGCCTTTGGTGTCATATCCAAGAAATATTTGCTAAATCCAATGTCATGAAGATTTTGCTGTTTTTCCTTCTGTGAATTTTATAGTTTTAGGTCTTCTTACATTTAGGTCTTTGATCCATTTTTAGTTAAGTTTTGTATAGGGTGTTAGGTAAGGGTCCAACTTTATTCTCTTGCATGTGAATATTCAGTTTTCCTGGCACCATTTGTTGAAAAAATTGTCCTTTCCCCAATGAATGGTCTTGGTACTCTTGTCAAAAAAGAATTCTGGGATTTCTATTCTATTCTATTGGCCTATATGTCTGTCTTTATGCCAGTGCCACATAATTTTTTTTTTTTTGAGACAGAGTCTCACTCTTTTGCCCAGGCTACAGTGAGTGCCGTGGCATCAGCCTAGCTCACAGCAACCTCACACTCCTGGGCTCAAGCGATCCTCCTGCCTCAGCCTCCTGAGTAGCTGGGACTACA
>CAUYSK010053650.1:0-28314 GCA_963575035.1 Avahi laniger | reverse complement strand
TGCAAAGATGTGGAAACAACCCAAGTGTCCATCAATACATGAGTGGATTAATAAAATGTGGTATATGTATACCATGGAGTACTATTCAGCTTTAAGAAACAATGGTGATATAGCACCTCTTATATACTCCTGGAAAGGGCTGGAACACATTCTACTAAGTGAGGTATCCCAAGAATGGAAAAATAAGCACCACATGTACTCACCATCAAATTGGTATTAACTGATCAACACATAAGTGCATATATAAGAATTACATCTATTAGATATTGGGCAGGGGGGAGGGGGGAGGAGGGAGGAGGGGACGGATATATGTGTACACAAAGAGTGCAATGTGCACCACGCAATAGGATGGACATATTTGAAACCTGGACTGAGGGGGGGAGGGGGGCAAGGGCAACACACATAACCTAAACATCTGTACCCCCATATTATGCTGAAATTAAAAAAAAAGAATAACAATAACAACAATAATAAAAATAAAATAAAATAACTGCAAGAAAATTGTTAAATAAATAAATATAACTTCGTCACATGGACCCAGGAGAAAAATAAACCACTCTATTACAGTAAATAGCAAAATTAGCAGTTTTCCAACTGCTAGTTTATTCTAGAATAGTAAAAATGCTGAAGTATTTAAATATTTTAAAAATGGAAGCTGAGTTAAGTAAGTCAAATTGGCTAATTGCCATAACAAAATGCTTTTTTCACTAGCATCTTGGTTACAGGTAATTAGGGTTTTTAAATGGCTTGTGATGTTAAAATCAGTCTGTCTTTAGGCATTTCAACATTGTATGCTCACCTCTACCATGACCAAAAAAATTTGTTTCAGGTCATAATATTATATAATAATATAAGCAAGGCAGCTTTTCTTTAAACATTCAGAAGACTTTTTACTGAGGCACTGAACAAAGGCCTTGTTTCTCACCCCTCCCAAAAAAGCAAACTAGGATTCAGTTTGCTGATAAAATTTTGATTTATCAGAACTGTGAATTAGATTTCCATAAACTATAAAGAAGAAACAAACAAGTTAAAAACTGAAACAAGAAACAAGAAAATATTTGGTTTATTTAAGAATACATACTCAAACATATGTGTCTAGATTTCCTGAGTTTTCAAATCTAGGCCCAAAATATCTTGGGAAAGCAGATATACCAAAGAGTTTTCTTGGCATACCTCTTTCTGAGTTGTAAATACTGCGAGAATAATGTTCCTCTAAATAATTTTGGCACATTTAGTGTCAAGATCAACAACACTTACAACAGAATCCGATTCCAACAAAGTTAGTGTTGAACTCTAATTTTAATCAAATTATGTAAACTACTAATTTCTGACAGCTGATTTATTTGCATTTCTTCTGCCACAAAGTAAAAAAAAAGGTCCTGCTTACTTGAGCAGAGCTGGTAAAATGGCCTATCTTGTGACTTCTGCCCCCACAGCAAATGTTCATAAACTTATAAACTCACAGAATTTAATAGTTGAAGCCACTTTAGCTCTCGAATCTTTGGGTGACATAAAGCAGTAGAAAAAGAAAGAATTTTATGGGTGGCATGAAACCTGGCCCAACCCATGTGGAGGACAAAAAGTATTTACTTTGAAGAGATAATTGCACAAGTGGGAAAAGATGTCTGCGAAAGGCTCTTTACTAAGGCACTGGTTATAATAATAAATAAAAGAAATGAAAGCAAAATGTTTGTAAATGGGGGAACTATTTAAGTATGGTGCAACCATACAACACAGTACTGAGTGGTCATTAAAAGCCATGTTGTGGATCTATATTTGTTGCATGAGATGATGTCCATGAAACAGTGACGAATGAGCAGAGCCAGTCATAAAACAATATGTGAAGGGTAGTCCTAAGTAAAACCAAATATGTATAATGCATTTCTATATATGTGCAAAAGGATATCTTATAGAAGCTTCCCAAAATGACAACTCTGGCTCTCTGATGACACAATTTCCAGTGACCGTTATTTCTTTATTTTTACTTTTTGGCACAGAGTCTTTCTACAGTGAATAGATAAGATTTTTATAAAAATAATAAAGCTAAAGCAAGAGTACCATGCAGTAGTTTGAACCAACCAACCATGTATACCCAGAGCAGTATCGATGTATCTTAAAAATAGTGCTGAGATTAAAAAGAAATAAACTGAATAAAATATATAATAAGAAAATAGCAATTATGTAAATTAAAAATACATGCACGTAATACAAGACACTTTGCAAGAGTATATTTGAATTAAAAAGCACATATTAGCCAGTAGGTTCATCAGTTATAACAAATGTACCATTCTGGTGGGGGATGTTGATAATTTCAGAGGCTATGCATGTTGTGGGAGCAGGGGATAGATGGGAAATCTCTGTACCTTCCTCTTAATTTTGCAGTGAAACTAAAACTGCTCTAAAAATAAAGTCTTTAAAATGAAATAAGATACATATTAATGATTTTTCAATGATTACCCTTGGTGGGAGCTAGGAAAGGGGCAATGGGAGAGTGGAGTGGAAGAAAAAGGAATAAACTGATACATTAATTGCCTGAACCAATGATAATAACTTTCTCTTTATTATTACTCAACCTCCTACCTTTGAGCTTCCCAAAATGTAGACACAAACTAGAAAGCAAGAAATGTTTCATTGCATAAACATATGTATGCATAAAAAATATTGATAGCTTTTTAAGCTATTTTCAAAGAAACTAATGTGCATAAGATTTAGGACCATTTAGACCTGCAGGCATATAATCTTGGACACAAAATTTAACCTCATGAAAACTCCATTGTTTTTATTTGCTAAATAAAGAAAATAATAACTACCTTTCTGAGGTGCTATGAAAATTTGTGGTAATGTTGTCCTTAAGAATAATCATTATGTAGTCATCACTTTTTATTGCTGTATAGTATTCCATATGGATGTACCACTGTAAAAAAAATAAATAAATAATCATTATGGCTCCTGGTTTCAGCTCAGGCACGTAAGAAGCTTAGAAGTCATCATTCCCATCCTTACAACAAGAAAAAGCTGGAAAAATTAAAAATCAATGATTTGTCTCGGACTCATCAGAGAAATAAGTTTACAGGGCAAATCACCATGCTGAGATCTAGAGACACAGACAAACCCAGAGAGTCACAGACACAATCTGCCTGCCTAGAACAGAAACCACTGGAGTCATAAAATGGTAAGGACACTTAGATAAGTAATTTTGACGAGTAGCTGGAGGCTGAATGTGGACTAGCCTGCCACTGAGAAACTCCTGGGGCCACCACACTTTCGTGAGCTTTATCTCTAGGATCCCTACTAGGTTCTAATGGGGAAGAGCCAAGAAAAATCTCCTCATGGCTGAGATAGGGAGAGCAGAACAATCTTGGTAAAATACGTCCAGAACATTCTCCATAACAAAAGTCTATTCTTCAGGGGAAAGGACTTTATCAGAGCCTTGTTCCAGAGATCCTCACACTATAGCCTCCTCTAGCACTTCTGTCTCACCTAATTGGAAGGGGGGAAGCTATACAAGAAGAAACACTTGTGATCACTGGTCAGAGACACAAGTCAGCTAAAAGACTGAGATTTAATTGGAAGATTATAGAATGCTTCACCTCCTCCACACCTCTCCATACCAACAAGGCTGCAGTATAATAACAGTAGATTACAGCTGAAAGAGCAGAAAGACAGGGATCCTGTCTTCCTCTCTTAGAAGAAGTACTTAGGGAAGTCCAAAGTCAACAGGAAAGATAAAAACAGGGACACTAGAGGAACTTGAAGCCTCGGCACTTACAGTTATAGCAAACATAAAACAAAGCCCAACTCCTAGGCAGATTAACATAAATCATCATACCAGAGGCTTATTTACCTCAGTCCCTATTACCCAGTACACGTCCAACTTTCAATTTAAAAACTACAAGCCATGCTAAAAGGCAAAAAAAAAAAAAAACAAAGAAAAACCAGTCTGAACAGATAAAGCAAGCATCAAAATCAGATTCGTATGTGACACAGATGTTGGACTTACCAGACAGGGTATTTAAAATGACTATAAATAATATAAGGGTTCTAATGGAAAAATAGACAACATGCACGAACAGATAAGTAAGCAGAGATATGGAAGCTGTAAGAATGAATCAAAAGGAAATACTAGAAATCAAAAACACTGTAACAGAAATGAAGAATGCCTTCAGTGGCCTCAGTACAGCTGAGGAAAGAATCAATGAGCTTAAAGATAAGTTAATAGGAATTTCCCAAACTAAAATGTAAAAAAAAGTGAGGAATGAAAAGAAAAAACTGAACAGAATATCTAAGAACTGGGAGACAACTTCAAAAGACATAACATATGTAATTAGAATATCAAAAAGAAAAGAAAGAATAGAGCAGAAGAAAGTTTTGAAATAATAATGGCTAAGAACTTTCCAAAATGAATGACAGAAAACCACATCCAAAAAGCTCAGGGAATGCCAAGCAGGATAAATACCAAAAAATATACCTTGGCATATCATATTGAAAATGCAGAAAATCAAAAACAAAGAGAAAATGTTGAAAGAAGCCAAAGAATAAAAACACCTTACCGGTAGAGCAATGAGAATATGAGTTACATTGGACTTTTCATCATAAGCAATGCCAACAAGAAGAGAGTAGAGGGAAATATTTAAAGTGCTGAAAAAAAATCACCAATCAGGTATTCCATGTCCAGAGAAATTATTCTTCGTAAGTGAAGAAGACTTTTTCACAAACAAAAAGTGGGATAACTCATTGCCAACAAACCTGTCCTGCAAGAAATGTTAAAAGATTTTCTTTAGGCACAAGGAAAATTTTAAAAGTCAGAAGTTTGGATCAACATTAACAAAAGAACATCAGAGAAGGAATAAATGAAGGTAAAATATTTTGTTTTTATTATTCTTAATTGATCTAATATATAACTGCTTATTTAAAGTAACAATACTAACAATGTATTGTATGATTATAGCATGTGGATAAACAATGTCCCAAAGAACAGGATGAAGGAATTGGAAATATGCTATTATAAGGTACGTTCACTACACATGAAATGCAACAGGGTTATCTGAAGGTGGAAGTTAAAAATGTTTGTGGCAAACTTTAGGGCAACCACTAAAAAGTTGTTTTAAAGAAGTATAATTGCTACACTAAAAGAAAAGATAAAAATTGAAGTAAATGAAATGCTTAGTTCAAACCAGAAAAGGCAGAAAAAGAAGCCTCTGGTAATAAATAAAAAATGGTTACAAACATGGTTGATATTAACCCAAATATATCAATAATCACTTTAAATGTGAATGGTCTAAACATAGCAATTAAAAGACAATGATTGTCATGGTGGCTGTAAAATAAGACTCAATTATATGTTGTTTATAAGAAAATCACTCTAAATTTGAAGACTGATAGGTTAAAAGAAAAGTGATAGAGAAAAATATATCATGCTACCACTAATCAAAAGAAAATTGGAGTAGTTTTATTTATTTCAGAAAAAGCAGATTTCAGAACAAAGAAAATTGTCAGAGATAAAAAGAGGAACTGCATAATAATCAAAGGGTCAATTCTCTAAGAAGACATAACATTCCCAAACATGTATGCACCTAAAACTATAACATTAAAATACGTGAGGCAAAAACTGATAGAACTGAAAGGATAAAATGAGAAATCCACCATTATAGTTGGAAGTTTGATCCTCTGTCACCCCCACCAGTAATTGTTATATGAAGCAGGCAGAAAATCAATAAGGATATAGTTGACCTGAATGGCAGTATCAATCAACTTAATCTAATTGACATTTATGGAAGACTCCATCCAACGACAGCAGAAAACACATTCTTCTCCAGCTTGCATGGAACACTCACCAAGAGAGACCACATTATGGGCCATAAAAACATACCTTAACAAATTTAAAAGTCACAAATTTAAAAATCATACAAAGTATATTCTCAGACCATAGTAAAATTAAACTAGAAATCAGTAACACAAAGATGGCTGGAAAATCCCCAAATATTTGGAAATTAAACAACATACTTATAAATACCACATGGGTTAAAGAAGTCTCAGTGGGAAATTTAAAAATGTTTGCACCCACATAACATCCTGAATTAAAAAAAAATATTTTGAACTAAATGAAAATAAAAATACAACCTATCAAAATTTGTGGAATGAAGCAGAAGCGGTGCTAATAGGGAAATTTATAGCATTAAATGCATATATTAGAAAAGAAAAAAGATTGAAAAATCAGTAACATAAGTTTCTACCTTAGGAAACTAGAGAAATAAAAGTAATTTAAGCCTAAAGCAAACAGAAAAAATGAAATAATAAAAGTTAGAACAGAAGTCAATGAAATTGAAAATAGGAAAGCAACAGGGAAAAACCAACAAACCAAAATGATTCTTTGGGAAAAAAAAACTCTAGCCAAACAAGTGAGAGAGAGAAAGAGAAAGAGAAAGAGAAAGAGAGAGAGAGAGAAATTATCAATAGTAGAAATGAAAGAAGGGTTATCTCTACTGTTCCATGGACACAAAAAGATGATATACGAATATGGTACTATGAACAACTCCATTTAGCTGAAATGAACCAATTTCTTGAAAGACACAAACTACCAAAACTCATACAAGGAGAAACAGATATAGGATTATTCAGATTATCTATTTTTTAAAAATGAGTCAATAAAATAACTATCAAAAAAAAATCACGAAGCCCAAATGGTTTCACTGGTAAATTCTACCGAACCTTTAAGGAAAAAAGGATACTAATACTCCACTATCCCCCTCAGAAAGCAGAAGGAACACTTCCTAACTCATTCCGTCAGGCTATCTTTACCCTGACACCAAAACAAGACTACATTAGGAAAAAAGTAAAATGCAGGCCAATATCTCTTATTAACATACATGCAAACTTGCAGTTAAGATAAGTAAGTTCTGGAAACCTAATGTAGAGCATGGTGACAGTGTTAATAATAATGTATTATATACTTGATATTTACTGAGAGTAGCTCTTAAATATGCTCGCCACAAAAAAAATAACTATGAGAAGTGATAGATATGTTAATTAGCTTGATTTTGGTAATCATTTCACAATCCATATGTATTAAAAGCATCACATTGTACACCTTGAATACATACAATTTTTGTCAATTTTACCTCAAAGCTGAAAAAAATTAAATTAATTATAATAAAATTAGTTAACTACTAAGTTAAAAAGCAAAAATCCTTAACAAGGATTTTTAGTAAATTGAATCTAACTATGTTAACTGAGGACTATATACTACAATCAAGTGGGATTTATTCTAAGTATGCAAGGCTGGTTCAATATCAAAAATCAATCAATGTGATCCACAGCATTAAGATGAACCTGGAGCATTTCATAGTACTAGAAAGTTAAAAAGTGCTAAAAAGAAAAAAAAGACAATGATGAGAGTATGTCAATGGAATACAGGAGCCAACTAAAAGAGTTGGAACAACTTGAAAGACAAAACAAAGTAGCGTTGGATTATAACCCAAAGTATAATATAAATATTCATGAATACAAATTGATACAAGTAAATAATTAAAAAATAAATGGGACATAATAAATAATCTCCCCATCAGAAGAGATCCAAATGATTTAATTAGATACTCTGCCCTTAAGGAAAAAGAGCATAACTCCTCACTCCTTAAGTATGTGTTACACATAGTGACTTTCGTCTAATGAGTACAATATGGAAAGGGAGGGGAAAAAAAGAGTAACTTTACAGTGGAGGAACTTGACAAACACTACCTCAGTCAGGTGCTCAAAGTCATCAAGAGTGAAAATTCGTATCAATAGCATGTACTTGTGATAGAATGTGTTGAGGATGGCACTTTACTTGTGTGATCTTCCTCCCCAAAACCCATAATCCCAGTTTAATCACACAAAAAAATCAGACAAATCCCAACTGAGGGACATTCTACAAAATACCTGACCAGTAATCCTTAAAACTGTCAAGATCATAAAAAAATAAGTAAATCTGAGAAAATGTCACAACCTAGAGGACCCTAAGGAGACATAACTGTTAAATGTAATGTGGCATCCTGGAAGGAATGCTGGAACAGAAAACGGACATTGGGGAAAAACTGAGGGAATCTGAATAACATATGGACTTTAGTTAATAATCATGTATCAATATTGGTTTATTAATGATAGCAAATGTACCATGCTAAAGATGCTAATAACAGGTGAAACTGGATATGGGGTATATGGTAACTCCCTGTACTATCTTTACAATGATTCTGTAAATCTAACACTGCTCTATAACAAAAAGTTTAATTTTTAAAATGATCATTATTATTTTTAAAATAACATAGCATGCCAAAAGTCTTTTTAGGATGAGTGACACAGGCAGAATGATTTATCCTGGTCCTTCATCATAATGTCCGTAAATGGAAATACATTTGTCCAACTGAGCAATTTGCGTATCAGCCCACATTGATAGGTTCTGCTTCACCAGCTGTCCCTATTTCTGAGAAAATAGGTCAATTCAGCTTGCAGACTTCCCAGACCTGCTACATGCCCACGCCTGCACACTCAAGTGCTGCAGTTGTATTCACGAGATTGACAGATCATTAAATGATCATTATCTGATTTTGGAAAAAATGAAATAGAGAAGTAAAGAGCAAAACTTGACTATTTTGTTCTACCTTTAAATTGTATTGCTTTGGGCAAACTACTGTTGCAAGACAGACTTGATTAGTATTATTCCTCCTTACCTTTCCCTGGATGATCCTGATGGGCTGTTTAATGGTTAAAAGGCAGGCCAAAGGAAGGAAGAGAGAAGAAAAGCTTCAGGAAAGGGAAAATCCAGAAGCAGAGCTCAAGCCCCTAAGAAATTGCCTTGGTTATAGAGGCTCCACTGTCTTTCTCTTATCTTCTTCTGACTTCTAAGTCTTGCGGTCCCCAACCCCAGGCTCCCTGTTAGGGATGGGGCCTAAAGCTCCACTGCCACCCCCGCCCCTGCTGTCTGTGGAAAAATTGTCTTCCATGAAACTTAGGAAAGTGGGGCTGTGGGGGAGGGTGGGGTACACACAGCAGACGAGCAAGCAAAGCTTCATCTGTATTTACAGCCGCTCCCCATCGCTTGCTCACATCATCGCCTGAGCTGCCCTTGACCTCACGCCATCCTCTACCCACCGCCACCCCCATCTGTGGGAAAATGGTTTTCTATGAAACTGGCCCCTGGTGTCAAAAAAAGGTTGGGGATCGCTGTGAATCTAAGTGACAACCTATTCATCATCATAAATTTCCTTCTGTCCTGGCTTCTGGCTTTACAGATGACTGGCACTTTTAAATTGTGAGAATGGTTTACTTTTCTGGCTGAGTGGTCTCTCAAAACTCATTTTATTAGGGAAAAAAAACACAGGGCTAACAGCTCAGTGAGTTCTTTCTTGGCAGCATATCTTTTTATTTCTGAATTTCACTGTGACGTGTTTGCCTTGTCCCTCTCTCACTGTCTAGTCTAACATACTAATAACAGCCTGCAACTTGCAATTTGGATTTTTAAAGCTGTATTTTTCAAACATTTCTTTCTGTCTAAATCAAAGACACCATTTCAATGTCAGAAGGAGGGACAACGAAAGAAAAAACTCTCAGGCACATGTGAGTGCAAGCACCCCACACGCATGCATACGCACACATCAAGTCAAGAGCTTTGCCTGAGTTTAAGATCAGCTATTTTGTTTCTCTTTCCTCTGTTTCTAAGCATCTAGCTTCCTGGACTATAAAAGAAGTTTGTGGCTTTGGTTATTTTTATTATTCAGTGACCTTAAATAGAGTCCCAATCATTATATTTTCAGATCAATATTGAACATTCTCCTACTTAAGATACAGAGATCTTTGTAAATAAAAGCATTCTGACCTTCAAGAACATGTAATTTAAGCACATGAGCATCTTGTATTATTGCTTGAATCTTTATATTTTCAACTTTATTCATCTGTTCTATGCTCCGTGCCAATAGTGATTAAGTTAGTGAAACTTCCTGTGCTCAGAGCGTCTTCCAATATGAGGTGGATTTTTTTGCATCTCTCCACCCAGTTACTTCTTCCCACAAATATTCTCACTTTTTAAATAGAAATACTGTTTACAAACACCTCCAAGGAAAAGTTAGTCTATCTTTTTAGCTCCTGAGAATTTTAGAACTATGAGTGGTTGAAAATAAAGACTTCATTTTACATACAAATAACAATCTGTAAAAAATATAAGCTAATATTATTAGCAAACACATGCCATAATATGAATTACCTTATTTATCCCCTTAAGTTTGTGACTCTGCTAAAATTTAGATAATTAGAGGAGGCAAAATAATTGAAAGATCCCTGCTAAGCATCCGGTTATACTCTTTTTAATGCATAAGGATTATGTACCCAGAAACTGTAATTAGCAAATTAAACAATTGTGCTGTTATAATGATTAAATTCCCCAATTTAGCTGTTCTACTATAAAGCTTTACTTTGATTTCCAACTGTTGTTAGTGATTAGAAAGTAAAATTACTTGGGTATCACAAATGTGCTTATGTTTACATTCCACAAATTTCACACTCCATGAACTCTATGAATATATGTGAATATGTGCACACATTTTTATCTTACCTTGATTCATAAAGAACTTGAACGCATTTACAAAAGTCCCTGTAATATAGCAAAATAAAAACTCATTAAAAATAAGAAAAATATGAGCCAAAGGGCAAATAATGACAGGAAACTAATAGGAAGCCAGAAGTAAGGTTGGAACACCATGCTGCTCATGCAAGAGAGAGAGCAACACTTTGGGCTCTAAGGTTTCCAAATGCTTATGGAAAAATGGTTGCAATTTCAAATTCTACAGAATCTATAAGGAAGAAATAAATTAGTTACTCAGGAAAAGCACTACTGCTGCTGATACCAGAGGACAAAATATCTCCTAATTCTGTCTCCAAAGATCAGAGTTTAATTGTAATGACAAAAATATCTTTATGGTAAACAGCGAAAAGTTTCTTGTGTTAGGACTTAAAATTTTTCTATACCAGCTAGGAGTCTATTGGGTTGCCTATTTAATCAATTCAGGTACTGAGTTCTCTGGGTTATCAATTAATATATTTTAGATTGTCTAGCAGTGGTACCTAACCAGGAGTGGTATGGCTTTGGAACTGTGGGAGGACAATTGCTAGATGCCACAGTGATGGGAGGTGGGCACCACTGGTGTTTACTAGGCAAGTTCTGGGGATTTTAAAGATACTATAGTGCATAAGATGACCCCACACAATAAAGATTTCTAACATCCCAAATGACCATCACAGCCTCATTGAGAACTTCTGAGAGAAATGAATGGATTCCATGTCTTTCAAATAATCCTTCTACAGATATGTTTCTTTTGGACAAACTATCGAAAGGTATTGCATGGCGCACAATTCAAAATTATACTCCTTGGCAAATGCTCAAAACCTTTTTTAGGCTAATACTGAACATTGCATAAAGCTTTACTTAAATAAATTTCCTCTGGAAGGAATCCACAAAGAGACAAGACAATAAAATATATTTGTTTATCTTTCCTCCTATCATAGCCACTAGTTAATGTCTGGGAATAGCCATCATCCTGTCATCTATGGCATATACATACTGTGTATACAATTGCACATACACAAGTGGTTGATACATGAATAACATGTCTTTCCAATTCTTGAGTAAGCCTGGAACTGGTTTTTTCAAATTTGGCTTTCTTTATTAGTTTGACACCAAAGCCTGGTATGATGACTCTGGCCTTATCCTTCAACCCAGCCAAAGTTTTGTTCATAAAATTATTCTTCATTTCAAAGTCCTCCACTCTCATTTGTTTCTATAGTTTTATTAATATTATTATTATTACTGGTTTTTAAAAAATATTATTTACTACCTTCTCAAAACATTTCTTCTGTTTCAATCTTGGGTCCATATCACAACAATAGGGTAATATTTTGATAAATTAACCAGTATGTTGTTCATTCCAAGAAATCCCTTCTTTTATCAACCCACTGCCCATGCCCACCCAATAAAAATATACCATGGCCACTGAGGTTTTTGGGGAGATGTGGCACAACCAAATGCAGAGACCTTAGTCAAATTTTTGGCTTTGAAACTCATAACAGAGGCATCATCTTGAAATTCAAGATGTTTGATAAACAAGAGGTAGAAATTTTGGAATCTAAAAGGCAAACCTTAAAGGAACAATACATAATGTTTATGTCTTAATTAAAAGAGAATGGAGGAAAGTCCAGACCATTCATCACAGGGTGTAGAGAAGGGCTTCCCAAGCAGAAGGAAAGAAAAGGAGAAACATTACCTAGAAGAGAGAAGAGATGAGAGGACTAGACTTGAAGTAACCAGAAAGAAAGGAGGTGAGTCAGTACTCAAGAAATATCATGGCCTCTGTTCAAGTGACAGCCACCCATTGCCACAAAGAACCAAGGAGCCATAAGAAAGCTAAGCTAGCCCCCAAAACTATCCAACAAGGGGTAGATGAGTCCCACACTGCATCCCTGCACCAAGGAGCTATAATAATTAGCCTGCTTGTCGCCAAACAGCAAGAACATCCAAACAGCAGCCTATACATCACTCCTCAATGCCTAGCAAGAGTGACATGGTGCCTGTACCCCAAGAATTTTTTTGGACCCAACCATATGGACAATTGTCCTATCAAGAGCTTAGTTGAATTTTCAGGCTCTCCTAGCAGAGATCAGGGCTTTCGACAACCAGAGGGAAAATGATGATGTAGAAATGAGAGCCCACAATACTTACGTTTGCATGGAATTAACAAATATAGCTTGAGATGTCTCCCTATGTCAGGCCCTGCTTTACAATATCTTACGGCGTTTCTGCTACCATCTGTCTTCCACATAGCATGTCTGGGCACTTATTATTTCAATGCTACTAAGTAAAAGACCATAATATTTCAATGTGAAAAAAGTAAAGATTAAGACAGATAAAAATGGAGTTGTTTTGTTGAAGTAGGGGGAGGGGCCTCAGAGCCCTCTCTGGCCTCCCCCTTACCACTGCCACCTCCATTGCCAACTCAGGTGACCTCTGCTGTCCTACTATGAAAACACAATTTATAAGCTATTCTTGAATTCTCTTGTGTGGATTTGGTTTTATCTTTTAACATACAGAGATGGTTTCTAAGTATAAGCCTGTTCACTGTGCATGCATTAGAACCACCTGGGAAGTATTTGTTTATGTTTTTATTGGCCTTACTCTGGAGATTGTGACCTATAGATCTGAGATACAGCCATAAATCTGTTTTTATCAAGCTTCCCAGGTGACACAGATGAACAGGCAGATTTCCATCCTACTGAAATAAGGCTTACAGGGTGTGCTGTTCAAACCCCTCAAAGACTCTCAAACAACACCAACACTTCACTGACTCTCTCTACAATACATTGACTTAATGTTTTACCTGAAAATTTTCCAAGTGACCCTTCAGCCCTCTTGCTGTGATTTACTTGGAAGCCAACTTAGACACTCTTTAAGGAGAAGACATGATTCTGTGTCATCATCCACCTATATTTTCAACATGGCTGTCTGATGTGTTTTTCATGTCTTATTTTTCATTTTATTCCATAAGCAATGTATATGTATTTTGCACTGAAATAAAAGGCTTTTACCTATATAAATCCCTACAGAATTAGTATTCATTGACATTTTTATTAGAGTGAAGATTAGCACAAGAAAGTTTTGTAAATGAAATCATGCTGATGAGTTTCTCTGAAGCTTCTTTTCAATATATTTTTTTCAAAGACATTATGGTTTGAAGCAGGCTTTGAAGTAAATGAACCCATTAATCAGGCACTAAAATGCTGCTACAGCAGTTTAAAACTATGTCAATGAAAGTGTATTCTGGAAACCTTTTGCCAAAAATGTCCAGCTTGATTGATTGTTTTGTATATACATATATCTTTTGTTCCCATTTTTGCTGCCGTATTTCTGGATATAGACAATATTTAACATTTATACAGCAATAGAGGGTAAAATAACACAACCACTAACATCCAGTCTTTATATAAATGATCATATGGTAAACCAAGCATACCACAATAAAAGGAGACACACTTAGGCTGGGCAAGCCTGAACCACAATAGCAAATCAAGTGAATATTGTCTTCGGCCACTGCTTTTGATTCTCCTATCACCCCACTAATATTTTCCTGCCCCATGGCTCAGATCTCGAAGCTTTCTCTAACAACCTTATCTAAGATACCAATCCCCTGCCCCAGCACTGTATAGCACTGTCTCTTCTGATACTCTATTCTATTTTCTTCATAGCAATTATCACCTTTTTGTTTATTGCTGGTCTCCTTCACTGGAATGAGAAACTAGTGAGCAGGGCCCTGTCTTGGCACATCATAGGCACTCAAGAAATATTTGTTGAACTTAATAGAAGTGGCTCAGTGTGTTGGAAATCGATTTGCCAAATATCTGGCTCTTCAAATGGCCGAAGTGAATACGCTATCTGAAAATGGGATGAAAAAAATCCTAAAAATGGTAAAAGAGGGGTAAACGAGAAAATGACATTCCAGAAGACCCAAAGGAATTCAATATAAACTGAAAAAAAAAAAAAAACAACCCACTGGAACTTCTAAAATGTATAATAGAGAAATACACTTTTCTGATTACTAAATGTATTTGTACAAATATCAAACTGTCCTACCAGTCTTAATTTGCAACAAACTGAATATTCCTTTAAAATGCAGCTATGAGGACAGGAAGAAAACTAGTCAAGAAAGTCAAATTTCACAGATATCTTCTAAAGCTGTTAGGACCATCCCATTCAATATTAAATGCAGTGAGCTTTAGATTTAGTAACAGGGAAGTAAGTTTTTGGTAAATTGATGAATTTGGTAAACCCAGGCTGATAGGTCACTTGAAAAATATTGTTATTCAACAAATCAATTGTTCAGCCAATTGATTTTAGTGATTTAACTAGAATCTTATTTTGGACCTAGAACTTTTTTCTTATTGCCGCCTTATAGTGGGTGAACCTGAAGTCCACTAGCTTTCCCGAGGATATCTAGGTAGTAGGTGCAGAACTAGCCTTCAGATTCAGGTCTTTAAATCTGGAGTCCAAGCCTTTAATACTAAGTTTTACTGCCTGTTCAAAAGGTCCTAAGCAGTCTAGGATTTAATATCTAAGGTTCTAACACTTCTATAATGCTTCTGCAGATCCACAATATGTAGTCACTTGAATTTAGATAGGGCCGAAATTTGAATCAAGGCTGCTTAGTGAGCAAGAAAGGCAGACTGAAGAAGTATCTGAACTCTTATAGGGTTATTATTGTCTTCTCAGGATTGCTCAGCAATAACTCTCATGAGGAGTTTGAATTTTACTGAGGAAAGTGCATGCTGTAGATGAGTGGTTTTTACAAATGTGGGAGATATGAGAATCTCATTATGTATGTTCAGCATTTAGTGAAAGTCAACTTCAAGGTCCACATGGGTAAGAATAGAATAGACCTTACAATGGTTACCTTGGGTACTCATGAATTCTTCATACTGGCCCATACTGGTCTTTATATTTTTCTGAGCAACATGGTAAGTAGGGCCACTAGCTAAGTTAAAGAAAGAGCAGGTGAGTGCTGTATAGTTGAATAAGATGAATCTGAGAAAGTCAAAGATTATTCCTCCATGTTCATCACCTACTAGACATTTCTTTGGGCCAATCAGTTTCTTTTTAAACATTCAAATATCTCTTGGATTACTAATCCTCATGTAAGTTATTTTTTTCCTTTCTTGATTTTTTTAAAGAGATGCTAACACAATTCTCTCTTGCGTCATAGATTTAAATTGAAGCCCAAAAGTTTTAAATGATTTACTAAAGGTCACTGAGCTAGTCATTGGTGGAGTAAGGATGTGAAACCAAGTCTTCATTTTCCAAGTCTAAAGTTCTCTTCTTTATATTATCAGTGGTTTTTAAGCAATTGTTAACAATGGAATCATTTTTCCCCCTAACAAAGGCTGTATTTTCTTAGTATAAAGTTATATTATGAGTATTATATACAGCATTTACTTATAACTTCAAAGAGAAAAATAAGATTTTTGGAAATTTTTGAAATTGTGGGTTATGGATATCAGCAAATCAGTCTCAGCATATACAATTGTTCTTTATTTTTTATTACACAATATTGAGAAAATCCTGATTCATTCAGAAAAATAATTGCAGTGGTAACAGTTTTTAAGAAGTCTCCTTGCAACCCCAGAATGCTCTTGAATCAAACTTCTTCTCTTGAACCAAACTCTGGAAAAGGCTTTGGAAAACCCTACTTGGCACATAGTTCAGAAACTGCTACAATTAAGCCATGTTCCTTTTATATCTTCTACACATTCCCGCCAACTACTTTATTCAGTTCAATATCAGAAATCAACATTAGCCAACTAAATGTTGACTGAAGATGGTAAAAAAAAAAGGAGACAGTTGAAGAATGAAAAGAAGGAAAGGAAAAAGAAAAATAAGACTTTATTTTCAGCTCCAATACAATTCACTGAAAATTAATTCAGCAAGAGCCAGCTATAGTGACTCACTCCTGTAATCCCAGCATTTTTGGAGGCTGAGGCAGGAGGATTGCTTGAAGCCAGGAGTATGAGACCAGCTGGGGCAACATAGCAAGACCCTGTCTCTACAAAAAAATTAAAAACTTAACCAGGCATGGTGGCACATGCCTGCAGTCCCAGCTACTTGGAAGGCTGAGGTAGGAGGATGGCTTGAGCACAGGAGTTTGAGGCTGCAGTGAGCTATGATGGTGCCGCTGCACTCTAGCCTGGGTGACAGAGCAAGACTCTGTCTCTAAAAAAAAAAAAAAAAAAATTTAATTTAAAAAAAAAGAAAATTAATTCAGCAATTGAGCAGTTTGCCAAATGATCAACCAAATGTATTGATTTATTTTAAAATGTGTTTCTTATGACTACATAGTTCAGAGCATTTTGTATTGAACGTGACGCTTTTAACAGCCTTTTAAAGACTCCTAAATTTTGGTTGAGTGGTTTTCATTTTGCCTTCAAAGCAACATTTTAAGCAAAGTACAATTGACTTTGCTCAATCGACCTACAACTCAAGGGCAGGGAGGGAGACCTCAAGCCTGTAAAAAGCACCCCTGGGCTGCCCACCTCAGAGAGGGGTTTGCTAAGGGGCAGAGAGAGGGGATGGAGAAAGGATGAGATGTAGAAGGCATGTCACTCAAGACTGAGTGACAAAGTGAGGAAAGAACAAAAGGCAGAGACAGGGAGAACTAAAGGGCAGAGGGATCCAAAGGCCCCAGAATCCAGGGAAGTTCTGGCTGTTTGCAGCCCTCCTTGCATGAACGCATGTAAACTTTATAAGAAATCAGGTTTCGGAAATGGGAGAACTTGCTGACTGTAAGACAAGCATTCCTAAAACATTAAGAGAAACATAAAGACATTGACAAATGCCCAAATACAAAATACAGAAAGTAAACATAACAGAAAGTGAAGAAATTAGGCATGGAATGAGAAAGCAACTTTACTACATTTCCAGCTAGAGGCAAACCTCCGATTAATATTCATATTCTCTAATTCTTAGACTAATGCCTTTTCTATTACTTTATGTAGCTTTTTGAGGTGAATATTGCCGGTCTGGGCATTTACTTTTGTGTACTTTAGAGATCGCGCCTCAAAACAATACCAAAGCAAAATAAAACAAAATTACATTATCCAACTTAATAAAGCGTGCTTTTTAACTGACTGACTAAACAAATAGGCTAGAGGTTAAATCAGCCCAGAAGTTACCCTTAAAAATGAAGCCTGTCTGAAACATTAATTTAGTCGTCAGGTTTTTGGACACTTTTGTTTAAACATGCCTCATTTTTAGAGGTTTAGAGGTGTTTATGCTTTTTCTCATTCTTTGAAGACTTCCCACAAATGAGACATGCAGCCATTTTATGAAAGTGATAAATTGGCCTGTTAGAAGTAGCCCAGGATCCTATTTCTCCTCTCACACTGTATCACTTCCTGGAAGTATTAATAGTTGTATTTCATTTTCCTATATAAATATTTAAGGACTGTAATTCTGCCCAGTTGACATTGGCAGTGCCTATGCACAGGGATGTTTCATTATCCGTTCCTCGTATCAACATAATCTTGTCAAACTTTGTTTCCAATAAATAGGGCAGGCTGTATTTGGAATATTTTAATAACCGAGCACAGTCATATTGCTTTCAATCATGGCCTGCTTACAAATCCCCAGCTAAGAGGCACAGTTACATGGAACAATAACCCGTGAGCAGTGTGCCAATATATTTTCATTAGTCAATGACACCCAGCTGCAGAGAGAAATTAGGCTGTGTCCTTTAAAACCTATCGTTCCCTTGTGGCAGAACCACAGCAGGCCAGATTGGCTTCACCAAACCCTCTTGCCATTGTTCATAGAATGCTCCAGCTGGGTTGTGTTCATCATAAACCCTAAGTCTGCAATTTTTCAATTCCATATTAGGCTTGGATTCAAAGCTTATTGTTCTGACGTTATTGGGAAGGCAGACAAGGAAAATGTCATTGAATAGCTATTGTTTAAAGCACTTCTTCTCACCCTATCATTCTGGGTCATTTGAAAAAACAATTTATCTGCGGGAACTTTGGAAGCAATGAGGAGTTTGGCATTACTTTGGACTTTTCCCTGCTCTTTTAATTTTTTAACAATACTCTAAGAGGGAAGTCATTTTTCAAGTGTTCCAGATGAAAGTAACCCAAATAGGAACACTTGAACAGAAACAAATACTTCAAATAGAAGCAACTTCTTCTCAAATTATGTTTTGTCTTTGTTTTACTACCAGTTTATTTTTCACTCTTTCTTCAATCACTTTAAAACCTAAGATATTAAAGTCACCTTTTTCCATAATAGACAAATAGTCATTTGGATTTTAAGACAACAACACCCCACCTCCCCCTTCTTTTTATCACCTCTCAACACTATTTAGGCCTTTTCCCACCCCCCGCCCCATCTCACATATTCAGATAAATGGAGGGAGATAGTGCTGTTAAAATGGCCCATGCTGGGAATGCATCTCGCCAATGCTACCAGCTGTGATGGAAACTTCAGCCCAGTGGGCATCCCAGCCTTGGAGGAGGAAGGCTATTCTTAAGCATGGTTTCTATTGATACCATGGAGGCTGCAAAAACAGCTATAAATAACTCCTCAGACTTTCTGAGGATTTCTTCAGACTGATGATGTCAGTACTTGACACTGGGTTTGCAACTCCTATGGCAGTGTTTCTCAACCCTGGCTATACATTATAACATCTCACTTGTTAAAAAATGGTGCTGCTTGGGTCTCTTCCCCAGAAATTTTTATCCAATTGCTCTGGGGTGAAACTTGGACATGGGTTTTTTAAAAGCTCCCTAGATGACCCCAATGTGTAGCCACAGTTGAGAAACACTGCTCTGAGGCATTTGTGAAAACCATGACTAAACACAGCAAAGTCCTTCTCCCTTAATTTGCTTGCTATTTTTATTTTATTTTAATTTTTAAGAGATGGGGTCTCACTGTGTTGTCCAGGTTGGAGTACAGTGGCTATTCACAGGTGCAATCCCACTACTGATCAGCAGGAGAGTTTTTGGCCTGCTCTGTTTTTAACCTGGGCCAGTTCACCCCTCCTTAGGCAAGCTGGCGGTTCCTGCTATCGGGAGGGAGGTCACCATATTGATGCTGGAACTCCCAGGCTTCAGTGATCCTCCCACTTCAAGCTTCCAAGTAGCTGGGACTGCAGGTTGCCACCATGCCCCTGCTTACTATTTTTAGTTAATACTTTGAATAATTGTACATGACTCTCAGAAGTCTCAGCAAAAAGAGATGAGAAAGTGAGATGCACATCTGGACAGGGTTCACATCACAGTGAAGTTTCATCATTGAGGTGCTTTTCCAACCTGGGTCATCCTAAGTGGATCGAATACAAATATCTACAAGGACTAGGAAAGTGACTAAATGTGGGAAGTGTGCAGGGCATGAAAAGCAGGACAGAATGGTGAGAGTTGTGAACTAGAGTATTTTGAGAGAAAAACAAAGCACGTCAACATTGGCCTCAGGTCCTGGATGATGGGTAGCTAGTTTATATCTTCCATAAGACAAAACACAAATGAATAGATCCATCATACTCTATCTGTATATTAAATCATTTAATAGAAGCATAAAATGTTAAAGCTAAAATAAAACTAAAAGAAATCATCAAGTTCAATCTAGTTATTTTAAGAATAATGAAAAGAGAGAAAAACTAAAGAAACTGAAGCCTTCAGAGGTAATGTGAACTTGCTCATGATGCAGCAAATAGATGCCAGGATTCCAAACTCCTGGTCCAGGGTCTGTATTGACATCAAAGTGAAACTGGCCTTGACTCTATAACTCAGGACATTTCTACACTGAAATTACAAAAGTCATGGTTTGGATAATGAAAGCAATGACAGGTAAACTGAAGATGTCATATAATTTATATGGTGAGTATTAAATGCCCATAATATTTAAAAATATTAGAGGGAGTTGAGGAAAGAACCTCTCTGATACATAAAGTACATTGAATTCTTGCTATGAACTATATGCTAAGCAAAGAGCTATGGGTGGAAACAGACATGGGTCCCCTAGTTTACAGTCTAATGAAACAAAACCAAATCAGATCTTGTCACTCTCTGCTTAAGATCCTTCGATGGCTTCTCCAGGCTTTAGAATAAAAGCCAAGTAAATAAACATTTACTGAAATAAGTTAGGCAAACAAATAGACAAACAGAAGTTGAAGGAGGGAGATTACGATTGTGGTTACAGTTGTTGTCCACTTAATGAAAGAGATGTTCCCCTGAAATACACTTTTCAAATAAATATGTATTACTTCAAACCATACAAAGTTGCCAATATTTGACCATTTTTAAAATACAAAAATAGCAATTCACATGATATAATCTATTCATAGTACATTCTAATCCCAGCTTGACACCCATTATCATTTAGTCCTCTCTGAAGAATTCTGCACTGTTAACTCCTTATCCTCCTTCCTAAAATACTCTTAATTCTTGCTTTTCCGACTTGGCCTCTTCATTTATCCAACACTATTCTAGATCCTTTGCTGGCCCCGACCTCTACCAGAACTCTAAATATTGCATTCATAAGGCCTAGGTTCTACTTCTCTTTTCTAAGCATTTGCCTATAGTTTATTTTAAAATATTTACTTGCAGACAATGCTCAAATTTACATCTCTAACCCAAGTCTCCTTTCTAACCACCAGTCTGATTCATCTAATTGATAACTTGATATTTCCACTTGGCTATCTTTCCCTAGGCATCCCAAATGTGTCATATTCAAACTCAGGCCCTTGATCTTTTCTCAAATCTGTTCTTCCTTTCTTCTCCATTTCAAGAAATGCTACTTCTGGCCACCAAACTGTTTAATACATTAACTGCCGTGTGAGTTGTATTTAACTCATGCTAGTTTTGAGGCCAGGCCCTCATGAAGCATATGTAACTCACATATCTCTTTACCTTGAAAGCTGCATGGTGCACAGGCAACTCACGCCGCCATGCTGTATCATATATGTTACGTGATGGGTGGCCCCTGGGCCAAACCATGCAGTTGGTTCATGAAAATCGTGTTTGTTGGTGTTCTTATTGTTACAATTAATATTGACAATTTAATTGCATATAATTCATGCACAGAAAACAATGAAAAATAACAAATTTTCATTAAATTAGAAAGGATCATTTTGTTTTCAAAGTTTTTATTCTATTTTCATAATAAAACACTGTGGCCCCAAAGAAAAAAAATGTTTTTCTAGTGTGGCAGTCAATGTGTTAAGCTACAAAACTAGGATTCATCGTCACCACTTCCCACATTCTGACCAAGTCCTCATGATTATAGGTATAGAATATATCTGTTCTGATATATCCGAAATATATCTGTTTCCTTCTATCGCTAATGCTTCCACTATAGACCAAGACCCCTCTGACTGGAACGCTGCAATAGCTCACTAATAGCTCCCCTCCCGTGCTTCTGATTTATTCTTCACATTACAACGATATTGATTGTTTTATTCTTCTACTGATTTATTTATTCCTCAAATTTTTGAGGGCTTACTATGTGTCAGACAGTGTGGTATACATTGGAGCTTAAATATTGAATATAAAGCCCCTGATGAAGCTTAGATGAAGCAAAGAGTAAATCATGACACTTTCATACTTGGAACCTTTCAATGGCTTCCCGTCCTACTTTGAAAAGGATCCAAACTCATTAACATTACACCAAACAGTCATATATGACATGGCCCCTGGCCACCTCTCCTGGCCCCTTCTCTTACTCTATCCCCCTCACTTTCTGCACTTCAGTCACACTGACTCTCTTTTAGTTCTTCAAATAAACCAATATCTATCCTACTTTTAGGCCTTTCTTCATGATAATTTCTCTGCCTGGAAAGTTCTTCCCCACCACTCGCCTCATCACCTCACCATCTCTCCTCTACTACCCTATTTAAAAGAAATGAATTAAAGTCACCCGATTTCTGTGAGAATGAAGTATTTGAAATGAGCCTTGAAACCCTGGACCTGAAGTCAATAGCCTTGAGTGCACGTCCTGAGTCTGCGAGTGGTTGGTCATCAGTTGTGTCATTGGTAAACTAAGGGGTAAACTGTATCCTCTACCAGGGCTCGACATTAAAGATTATCTATTCCAAATTTCTGTCTTATAGATGAGGAGACCAATGCCCAGAACAGTTAAATTAGTTTGCCACAGCATAATAAACAGCTTATAGCTCTTTGGTGGGGCAAACTCTTTTTCTAACACTGTATGGAAGCTGTTGGCCTTTGCCGTTGAACAAGTTGTTTTGTACTGGGAGGAAAAAGACAGGTATATTTAGCCAAGATAAAAATTCAAAATGCATGTGTTAGTAGGTAAGCAGAAAAGAACAGTGAATGAAGAACCTGGGTACAGAAAAACATGTTTTGTAAGGATGTGAACATTCTGTACAGCAGATGGACAGATGCTGTTTATAAAATCACTCCCCTGGTCTATAAATTCTGAACCTTCCAATGTCACAGTGTTTTCTTTAGCAAATCGGTTCGATGACCAACAGAAGGAACAAAATGGAAATCTCTCTAGGAGACAGTGAAGCAGATGCTGCAAGTAGGTCCTAAAAAAATCTGACATGAATACCTTAAGCCAAAGAATCTGTTTTCTAATTTAAATCAAGCTATTAACCTGAAATAAGGAAGGAAAACACCTTAGGAAAAGAAACAGCTGGTTGAGATTGGTGGCTAAGATGTACACTAAAAAAACCACTTCCCAAGAGACCTTAAAAATTAAAGTTTGCAAGTCTGAGGATAGAGGGATAATATGGCAAGTGGCTCAGTGGGCATGTTCATTTTATTTCTGGGGCAAGAGTCTGAATATTTCCCAGGAGTCTCAAAAGAGGTAATAACAAAGAAAGCCAAATATTTATTTTATTAACACACCCTGTGTGGTACCTTCACCATAAATAGATATAGAGCTAGTTTAGTGAAAACAAATAAAATCCATGAAGTCAACAACAGAAACTTCAGGAAACAGTTATTTACATAGTGTAATTGGCATCAACTTATGAAAATGTAAATTTCATTCTCTTTCATAATTAGGCTATGTAGAACCCATTAGATGCCATAAATATGAGCCACCTTATTCAGCACACAAGGGATAAGATTGAACAGGAATATTTTAAGTAGAAATCTGAGGGAGGATAAAGAAGATTTAACTGTTATAAACTCTTATGTATGATGTATTTGAAATCTAAATGAGGCAGCACATAACAATTCTTCCATCTTTGAAAAAAAAGCCTGAAACCTACCAAATTATCTTCTTGAGGAAAATAATTTGGATACAAAAGAATCCTTTTTATAAGTTGTTTTAATGTAATTCCTCTCACCTACAATGTTCACCCCCATCTCTTCTAAGTCTCCCTAAGTTTCTCTTGTCCTTCAAGGTCTAATCAATCTTCTACTCATAGAAATATGGAAAACACTCAATTTTATTGAATTATAAGTTAAAATAAGATTTTATTTTTTAATTTTCAAATTAGCATATTTTTCCAAAAAGTAATAATGCCAAAGTTGGTGAGGGTGCAGTTAAACAGAATTCTCAGGCATTGTTGGGAAGAATGGTGAATTTGGGAACATATAGCAAGAAACTTAAAAGAACTCATATCCTTTGACTTAGCAGTTCTATTCCTGAGAAAGAATCTATACAGAAATATATAATCAGAAATTAACAGAACACAATTTTTTGTACATAAAGATGTTTGTTTCCATGTTGTTTATAAAGAAAAATTGGAAATATTGATATGTCTAATAATAGAGGAGTTGAAATTATGGTATATTCACAATTGCCATTTGAAATAATTTTCTTCTCCCTACTTTTTATGCTTTAAACAGTTTATATGCTATATTGCTTCTGTAATGCTATTTACCTTTTTATAATGCTGCATTTCTTTTATATTGCTGAATTATTTGTTACTTTTAAGTTGTGTCTTTATAGGAAAGTCTTGGTTCTATGGATATTTTAGAAGATTCTGTAAAGCTATATTCTCACAGCTGGAGACAATATGGATTACAACTGTGAGTACTCTCACCAAAGGAAAGTGGAGTGAGACTATTTTTGAGAGAAATTGACCAGCGTCCTTTGAAGATTGGGTGGATCTTAAAAATTTCTGAGCTCTTTCCCAGAGCTGACAAGTGCTGCTTCTAATGTCAGAACGAAGAGGTTTATGTATTTATTGTATCCTGCCAAGAAGAAGAAATATAGAATTAGAACATATTTCAACTTAGAGGTTTTAAAAGAAAAGACTTTAGCTCTAGCAAGTAGACTGAAAAATCAGTGCTACCAATACAGGAACACCAATATCTCTTTGGATACACTGTAAGAATATTTGGGATTTTCAGGCAGAAAAGTTAGGGACAGACATTCTAGCAAGGGAGATCAACATATTCAAAGGCATGGCGATATGAAAAGGTATGGTGTCTAGCCCTGCTAGAGTGCAGAGGACAAATGGAAAATGGTGTGAAATAGAGTAAGGACCCAATCATGAAAGGCCTTTTACGCCATGTTGAGGAGCTGGAGGAAGATCTAGCCATGAATTTTAGTTGTCGGAGAGACATGATCAGAGGTGCTGCTTAGGAATCTGTCAGTGTAGAGGAAGAAGGTAACACTATAGTCAGAGAGACCAGATAAAGATTATTCAAACAGTCCTTGAAAGACATGATAAAGATTACTGTAGGTTGGATGCATCTTCAGACCTTGAATGTACATAAAGATTAGTTCACAAGAAGATTTAGGCAGCAGTCCCGTTAGGAATGAAAGCAAGAGTAAATACACATTTGTATTTCCACCAAAAGAGATCAGGAATTAAAGATCAATGACCACAGAAATAAAAAGTTTGTTAGAATTTGTAAACAATTGATACCTTCCTATGTTTGGGCTACTTAAATCTGTGGTGGTTATAACATATGTCCACAAGTTCTTTGATCCTTCTTCAAAAAGTTGGAGTCTAATTCCCCTCCCCACAAATTTGGCCAATCTTAGTAATTCTCTTCTAACAAACAAAATACAGCAGAAGTGATGACTTCTGAGGCTAGAACATAAAAGGCAATACAGCTTCTACCTCATTCTCTCCCTTGGGACACGGTCTCTTGGAACCCAGCTACCATTCTGTGAGGAAGCCCAGGCTGAGTGGAGAGAACACTAGTTCCAGCCACATGTTGTAACCATAGCCCAGCTGACATTCCAATAGATATCTAGCATCAACCTTAAATACGTAAGTGAGAAGCCCTTGAGAGGATTCCAACCCCAGCCACTACAAGTGCATGAGAAATCCCAAATGAGAACTTCCCAGCTGAACTCAGTCAACTCCAAAACCGTGAAAGGTAATAATAAATAATATAAAATAAAATATAATCATAGAATAATTTTTGTTGTTTTAAGCCATAAAGTTCTGGGTTGTTTTTTTATACAGCAAAAGATAACTGGGATATATCCCACATCTGTTTCCTTTTAACATAAGAGGGTCTATGTACTTGTTTTTAGGGACAGGACAGAGAGTAGGGAATTAGGCAGTATGAAGGTCAGCCTCAAGGAGAAAAGAACTCTAAGAAATAGAGTAGGAGTAGGGGCTTCCAAGAGATCTTAACACTAAAAATGCTAAGACCACAGCAATAGAAAGACACAAAGAACATGCTTATCAATTTTCAGGTAATGCAAAGTAGAAATAACTAATTCCTTAATGATTAACTTATAATTCCATGGCAGTTTGATATTGGCTTAATAGAACAGATAATATTATGGAAAATACTCCTGGTACAGAATACCTAAAAAGGCTGGGCTATATATAATATTGCAGTAGACAGACAGACAGACAGATGAGTTAGCAAGAAAATGAAAGACGTCCTTAGTGGCAAAAAACAACAACAAAAACATAAATCCAGAGAGATAACAAAGTGTTAATGCCAGCAGCTGCCCTGAGGTTATCTGTGGATCCTTGGCTGCCTGGAGTTTTAGGTTTTAAAGGAACAATAATTGAGCCTTAGCAAAGAGAAAAGTTGGCTAAGAGATTCCTTTATAATGCCTAGTCCTTCGGGAGCTGTACTCACTGTGAAAAGGGGGAAAATACCCAGCTGACAGAAGAGTTATGATGAGGACATTTTCCTTTCTTAGCCATGTCTTTGTTGGTGTCAGTGGCAGGGTCTCTCCTCAGAGTTTATAACTGTAAGCTGGTATACACAACTTCTGAGAACTGAAAAAAAACACAGGCAGAGATTTACTTTAAGAAATGCAGAAATCTCACAGAACTAAACACAATTGCTTTCTGTAGGAAAGTACACTAAACCCAAGTTTCAAAGGATTCTCATAGATACATTTTCTAAAAATATTACTCACCAAATCAGAAAGGGAGGAAAAGAGGAAATCACAAACACACAATGAAATAGGCCACTTATTTCACACCACTTCATATCCTCCTGGCTTTCCCTGACTCTTACTACCACTGTGGTGCCCAGCTCTGCATGGATTCTAACAAATTTAAATCTGTGCGTCTGAAAGTAGGAGCAACCTGACAACACCTCATTTCATGCCTGGGCATTGCACTTCTTGCCTCCATCCTGAGGCTCCCTGTTTACATCATCCAGTGATCCCACTAGACACAACATAGTTGTATGAGAGAGCTAACACCTCATAAATTAGACTGAGACCAATGGAAATTGGAAGCCAGGTGAGGAATTGTTCTCCTTTATCCCCACCAATGCAGTCCTGAGATGCACTTGATTTGGCTCATGAGAAACAGGCACTCAGAACAAACAAACACTGAGAGAGTATGCAAGCAACAGTCTTTCAATAAAGAAATCCTAAAGGATGCACTTTATGAAGAAGGGGATGATTGCAGAAGGCCAGTCTAAGATATAAGAAGGAATGGCGAGTCAAAACTATGAAAACTACAAGCTTGTAGCTCTGGTTTGGGTGGTGCAAAGGCAATATATGTAACCAAAGTGTTTGTACCCCTATAATATGCTGAAATAAAAAAAAATAATAAAAAATGATAAAAAAAGAAAAAAAGACTATGATAACTATGGGTAACTGTAGACAAATACTGTCTATGGAAAACCAAACTGGTTTCTTTTCTTTTTTTTTTTTTTTTTTTGAGACAGAGTCTCACTCTGTTGCCCAGGCTAGAGTGCCGTGGGCGTCAGCCTAGCTCACAGCAACCTCAAACTCCTGGGTTCAAGCGATCCTCCTGCCTCAGCCTCCTGAGTAGCTGGGACTACAGGCATGAGCCACCATGCCCGGCTAATTTTTTCTATATATTTTTAGCTGTCCAATTAATTTCTTTCTATTTTTGGTAGAGACGGGATCTCGCTCTTGCTTAGGCTGGTCTCGAACTCCTGAGCTCAAACAATCCGCCTGCCTCGGCCTCCCAGAGTGCTAGGATTACAGGCGTGAGCCACCGCGCCCGGCCCCTTTTCAGGTTTTTAAGTAAGTGTCTCATTTCTGTTAATGGGGCAGGGTAGCAACGTAGAATAGTGAACTGTAAACCTACGGTAGAGCTCAGGAAGAATAACGTACAAACGATTTCATATGTTTGCGGCCTGATTAACTTCGCAAAGCTGACCTACAGATTTCTCCTCTCCACCCATCAGGGTTTGGAACTTTTTCCTTTGATAAATACCTGCCAGAGAAAATTAGAATCGCTGACCTTTTACAACTTTATCTTTCCTTAAATATAAACAGACACACCCAACACAATTTTCTCCCCGAGAGCACATCTGGAGAGCCTGCTGCATTCTTGTGAAAGTTGGGACTGTATCACGTGTGGTCCTTTCCCTGACATG